>JAXQQM020071597.1:0-84743 GCA_034641835.2 Pinus albicaulis | reverse complement strand
GTTGAGGAAGAAAGTGAAGCAGATGAAACTTTAAGGAAGCTCAGAAGAACTATGATACCAGATGATCAATGGTGGCAGGAAATGTTGGAGATTCTATGAAAGTTATTTTCAGGATGAGAATTTATCTTTACTATCAAGTAAATGGTAAAAACAGGAAGACAGATGAAAGAGTATCAGGTGAAAAGGTTAAAGAGTATCCGTGAGAATAAAGAGTGTCCAACAAGCCAAAGAAATACGCAAGGGACAGCACAGAGCACTATTTCAGCACTTACCTCCAGCACATCCACGGAAAAAGGAACAGCACATCGGCAGTTGCACATTATTCTATCAACGAGACCGTTTGTCTCTTGTTTGTTTGTAAAATATGCTTTAAGTCAGCCTAGATTATTGGCTAAGTTAGTGTAATATTGTTTTAGATTATTTTGTGTATAAATAAACCCTCAAAAAGAGTGTTGAGGGTGGATTCTATTACTCTGCTGTAACATTGAGAGTTTCGGAATAAAAGCTTTTGGAGAAATTTACTTGTGGCTTGTTGGATGACGATTTGAAAGCACTGGACTTGTTGCAGGATTCATGTGTTGGACTACAGTTCAATAAGTGTTTCTACCTTTTGTCTGAAATTTTATATTAGTTTTTAATACCATCATATCCATTTCTGAATAATTTACATAAAAGATTGAAACAGAATTTGCTTAATTGTACTTTGTTTTCAAATGTGATTGTTCTTAATGTTTTCTTCTAAATTAGCTATAAGCATGAATTCTTAAATTCTCCTGCTTTGCTAATTTAAACATTGTTGATTACTATAATAAAGAATCCTTCATTGCTCTTTGTTTGTAGTCATTTCACTTCTTTCTTCTGAACATGGTGAAAGATTCTTAGCTGCCTTTCATCCCTTCAGGATCATCCCATCCACTTTAAATTTTAAGGATTGTTCTCTGTCTAGCTATCTTGCCCTGTAATACCATCTTGTGTTTAGAATAGAAATCCAATAAAGCCATCCTTTGACTCCATAGCCCAATGGACTGAAAGCTCTCAACCTTGCCCTTAGTTTGTGGATTCCACCATTTTCCCAAAACAAACTTTGAATCTATAACTAGCCTAAAACCTTTCAAGAACAAAGATAAATTATAAAGAGAGAGCCCTCTCTGGATGTCGATTGGCTATATTCTGCATCTAAAAGGTTGGTTTGTGGTTACCTCGGGTATACTTTCCTCTTACACAACTTCTAGGAAAACCTGAGTGATAACACCACAAACACATGACAAATCAGACTGTCTAATCCTGATTTAGTCATTTTTCAATTTCATGTTTTAGTTTAGTGAATGAAATCCTGTCAAATGGCTTAATCTTGACAGTCGATCTAGCATAGATAGAGAATCAAAGGAGTTCATTAGTTTAATCTGAACTCCTGGAAGTTATAAGTGTAGAGTTAGATAGTTTTCTTTTCCAAAAAAATATCATGTCGAAAGGTTGCTAGTCAAAATGCTCCTAAAGAAGAAAAAATGTTAGGAAATATAGTTGGGTAGGTAGAGATGACTTTGAAGCTAATCATGCTGTAAATTTTCAGAAATAGCATCAAAAAAGAAAGAAATATATGCCAATGGATAAGGCACTGGTTTTCACAAGCTAGAGCTATGCAATTCTGGACACCTCCTGAAAAGGAGCTGCCCTTCCCAAATGGAGCCACTGTTAGTCATTAGTATTTTTTACATGTTGTTGATGACTAGATTCCTTAGCTAAAGTTTTCTAGAAGCTAATCTCAATCTGTCAATTTGTCATCTAGAAAACACCCAAAAACAATTTTTGTCCTCCTACCCCTTCTTGTCAGTCTATGATGAGAACAATCTCCAGTTTTCAAGACCTATCTTGCTTCAGCAAAGTCTCCCTGTCTATAGCTGTCATAGCTGTGATTATCTGGTATCATTTACCCTTGTTTCTCATACCATTCACTATCCAAAGGTTGAAAAAATGTCTGCTACTCTATCCTTGATCATCTTTCCATATGACAATCTGATCATGCCTAAGAAAACACTCAAAATCTGTGAAAATTGTCCCTAAGTTAGATAGTGGTGTTTAGGGAGTTTTTCCTTGGCTAAGATATTCTAGGCCAAAAAAGCCTCTGTCTAGTAACAGTCAACCATGAATTATTTCCTATTCTGCAAAACGAGCCTTGGTCTATCCATAGGTCACACACCACTAAAAGGTAGCTTTGTCTCATTTCAGAAGAAGTTCAACAAAGATTCAAACTTCAAGAAGAGAAGGTTTTTCACTGTCTGAAGAAATATGCTTATATCCAGCATAAATCTCCATGAAACACCAAAGGAGCTCTCCAAGGTTCAAAAGCATCTGTTTTTACATCTCTATAGGGGTGTAATTGAATGATGATCAGTATGCAAATAAGAGAAAAGGGACAAGTTCAAACAGGTCTCTCATGTTGAAAAGGTTTTCCATCAATGAAGCAAATGAAGTGCAGTGAGTAAAGAGAAACTAATATATGTCGTTTTAAATCCAAAGGCTGCCTGAAGAGCAAAGATCATTCCTCATGTCAAATGAACACAAAAGACTGAGTTATGTTGATCAGCAGTGATCCATAATCTCCTCCAAAAGCAGTGCTGCATAATATTTCCAAAGGGCATCATCATGTAGGGCATAAGAAGACAGTTGCTTCTTATGTCACCTTGAACCTGAGTTTTGAAAATTAGTCAATGGAAATTTAAATATACCTTTGACAACACAGTCAAGGGAAAATATAACTAAATGATACCTAGCAACAAACACTCTCCATATACAAATCACATTTCTTCTGGTCTTGTGTTCACAGTGATATTTTACAAAAGGATATATACATCTCAGACAAGGCCTCATAAAGTAAGAGGACATGAGTTTCAAGTGATTTTATCAATGATAAAATGTCAAATTATACTTTGTTTCCTATTGGCATTCTTCAAACAAACATATAGAGCAAGGTGCGGTTTTGAAATAGATGAATATTTTGTGTTTAATATGACCTCCTTCAAATAATAAGTAAAGGGTTAGAAACACAATGATGGAACCTCCTTCATATAAAAGAAGAGGGTCAGCATGTTTTTAAGTAGCTTCAGGAGTGGTTTTGCGCCACTTCCTCCAAAAATGACAGAGGATGCATCACCAGGCTTGATTGATGTTGTGTTTGAAAGGTTTCTGTTGATAAGAAAGGTTGAGAAAACAATGGTAAAACAAATGAAATTTCATAGGTTGAATGGCCTTTTCACATAAATAACCAAGGAGTGACATGATGGCGTTAAAAGGCCTCTGTTTTCCTATTTATGAAAGCCTCCTTCAAAGTCTAATACAAGGATGGAGTTTTTGACTAAGAGAAATATCATCTAAACGGCCAAGAAGGTAGACCAAGCTTGGTTTAAAAATGACTTCTACAAACTAATATAAAGAGATATTCACACAAAGGGTTCATGTTGAAAAAACATTTTTATGGCTTATCAAAAGTACTCCCTCCAAGTGATCAATAAAGGGCAAAGCACCAAGAGTTATTTTTTCACCTCATTTAAAAGACAGTGGGCACATTGTTAAGATAGCTGAACTGTCATTGTTTGAAGGCCTCCTTCATCATGAGCTAAAGGCCCAACCATGATTTTACATGAGCATAAGTGGTTACATTTACAAGGATTTTCTTCAGGACAAATAGAAGGTCTATACACAGTCAAGAGAAAGTTTTACTACAAAGTGCCTAACAGTAACCCTCATCATTTCCTCAATCATGTTATTCACTTTTAAAAGGCTTCACAATGATTTTGAGACAAGGACACTTACCATAAGCAAAGTCACTTGGGAAAGAGGACAGTTGGTTCAAGAGACTTCAACAGTGGCCTCCTTCACAAAAGCAGAGGGTCAGCTCTCCAAATGATTAACAGTCCATATAGATCAGCTATTTCAAAGGGTAAAACAAAGATGTAGGAGACCAAGTCTTGATGGATACAAGCAATCTGCATTTTTGGGTGTTTTGGATCAGAGGATAATTTCAAGTTTCAAGTTTGAAAGACCACCTTCGAAAAGGCAATATGGCACAGTGTCTGATAAAGGTAAATATTTATGATTTAGAAGCCTCCTTCATCATACATACAGAGAAAACACATGGTTTTAAAGACCCTCATCACTTCATAAAACAGTGAATTTTCATTGGTGGTTTTAAAAGGGTGACATCCTTGATAAAAAATGGAGGGTCAAATCATGTGTTTGGTGATCTCCTTCATGAACAAGTAGAAGATCAGTTTTCTAAGTTTCAGCACTACGTCTAAGAAAGGAGGTCTGTTGGGGATAGACTTAAAATATACAATGCTGAAAGGGTTCTTCCAAGATTTTGCAAAGTAAATATGGCAACAGACACTGTTGGTTTTTTAGCCATCTTTCCTCATAAAAGAGCGCCCAGAAGAGTATTATGAAGAGAACCTCATCATTTCATAAACAATAAATTTGCACAGTGGTTTTAAGAGGCTGCAGTAGTGATTTTTATGGTGGCCTTCCTTGTAGAAAAACATAATCAAATCATATTTTGATAACCTCCTTTGTGACAAATAAGGGGTTAAAAACAAACATCAGGGTTAAATAGGTTTTGAGGATAAATTTTCAGTCACTTTAGAGTTGATACATCAGCCATTTTTCAAAGTTTTCTTTCAACAATCAAAAGAAGAAAACTATTTTCAAATACAAAATCAACAGAGTCATTTTGTTTAAAAAAAAAAACAAATGATAAGGCAAGCTAAAGAGTTAATTCATCTTTCTTTTCAGAAATAGATAAAGGAGGGGAGGATTTTATAAAGCCTTATGAGTATAAATCTCGAGCATAGCATATCTTTGTGTCATTTTTCAAACCAAATCACGGAGGTAAGAACAATTTTTTAAGAGCGTTTGAACTCTTTGAACGCGCGGCGCGCCTATAACATTGTGCGCCATGCCTATAGGTGCCAGCAGTTTAACGTTGCACACAGTGCAACGCACCTGTGTGGTTGCGCGGCACGCCTGTGCCTGGCGCTCGGGCCATCCCTGAACGACCCAGCAACCATTCCTGAACACGGTGCCCTCATCCTCCCGACTTTTCTTTCTCACTCATGCCTTTTCTTTTTCCTGCCTAACTTGTGCCATTTTACTCATTCTAGCTCAGCAAACTCCACAAAGTTGACCGGCACCTTTGGCAATCCTTCTTTGCTCCTAAAAAAAAATAGCCCATTTTTTACCCACCTGGGCCACTTCTGAACGTGGGTTTTGCTTTCCTAGGCCAATACTAAAGTAGTTTGTATCAACTTACCAAATATTTCCAAGGTGCCAAGGTCAAATTTTCAGCAAAGAAATCATCTCCAACTACAGCTAAAGACACACAAAGAGGTATTTATATGTTTTGGCCAGAAGTTTTGATTTAAATATATGTTTGAAAATCACAAATTCTAAAGAAGAAGATCAGTAAAAAGAGGCTAGAAGTCTGTTAGTTTGTAAAGGACCTGTTTTTCAAACCAAGAAGCCAAACATAGGGCTTAAAGAAAAACACTGTTATTCTTGAGATGGTCATGTTTATTTAGATACAGAGAAACAGTGATAAAGGAGGAAGTTTTATTGCTAAGAGGCTTGTTGAAAATTTGAAAGGGGTTTGGAAGTAGTTAAGGGGAAAAACACAGCCTGCTTTCAAACATATCATGTTTATTAAGAGAAGAAGGAACAGTGATTAAAGGAGGAAGGTCTGTTTGTCATTTTAAGAGGGGTTTCTTGCTAAGAGTAGTTAAGGATAAACATAGTCTTATAGAGAGAAAACAGAGTTTGTTTTGAAGACCTTTTACTCAGTAACAAGAGAAGATATTGCTCTTGACAAACAAAATAACCTTCATCCAAAAATAACTTGCTTGCTAAGATCATCACAGAGCAACAGTTATTAAAGGAGAAAGGTCTGTTGTCAGTTTAAGAGGGGTTTCTTGCTGTGAGTAGTTAAGGATAAACACAGTGTTTTTTCAAGAGTGTACTCTTTGCTTAGAGACAAAGGAAGATAGTGATTGGGGGAAACAGTTTTGATCAGTTTATAAGGGGTTTTCTCACCTCTTAAACAATGATTTCAAAAAGCAGTGATTGAGGGGAAATAGTTTTTGTGTCAAAAACAAAAGGTGACTTGTCTTCAAAAACCACAAATAGATCTTATTAAATACCTCTTTGCTCAAGACACAGTGCTAGAGAAGTAAATTTGTTTTCATTTAACAAATACTTGTTTGCCAACTAAAGAGAAAATTAGTGCTCAAAGAAGGGGTCTATCTTTCAGTACAGTTCAAGGTCTTTTTTTGGCAAGTCAATGAAGGGTATCAGAAAGTGAAAATGCCTCCAAATAAGGATAGCAGGAGTGGATATCACAATAGGTTTGAGCTTTTGACAACTCAAGAAGTAAATGAATCCCCTTCAATTCTTTTTAACTTCCATGAGGTGGGCTGCCTTGATCTTTTCCAAAAGGTCCAGGAGGTCACCAGTTACCCTCCCTTAAAACAACTGTTCACCTTGAGGCTACAAGGAAAGTATGTACATCTAGCAGGTCTGGACTTCAAACTCACTCCTAGGGCTATCTCCAAAGCAACTAAGATCCCCTATATAGGAGAAAAGTGGTTCAAACAAGCATACCTAGATCATAATCACTATAAACCCTTTCTAAAACTAGACCATCAAGATGCTTGCCAAGCTATTTTCCCTTTTTCTCACTTATTGAGTAGCTATGCCCCCCTCATGAAAGTCATCATGAATTATTTCACATGTGAAGGGAGGTTTTCTCGGATTTATGCCTATCACATTAGGCTTCTTATGCATTTCACAAGAACTCAGTTGCTGAACCTACCTTTCTTCCTCTACAAAAGCATTGACAAGATGGCCTCTACTATCCAAAAGAATCCCTCCACTCAACAACAAGCTTGTTTTTTTCATCATTCCCTTATCAAGATCATCATCCTCCATCAACTTGAGAAAAATGGAGTTTCTTGGGAATCCTTCATCTCCCATCCCAATTTTGCTATGGCCTCTTCATCTCATGGCCCATCTCATGCACCTCCCTCACCACCCACTCATGATGTCTCTCCCTCTTCTAGTCAATCTACTCCTAAAAGGAAAAAATCCCCCATGATTGAGAGTGAAGAAGAGAAGAAGAAAACTAGTGATGAAGAAGGGAAAAGTGACAAGAAGAAAACTAGTGATGATGAGGGACAAATTAAAGAATCTAAACATGACAGTGAGGAAGAAGGAAATGATGGCAAGAATGAACAAAATGATGGCAAGCATGAACAAAATGATGGTGAGCATAGCAGTCATGAAGAGGAACATGATGGAAGCCAACACAGCAGTAAGCATGAGGGTGATGAGGGACAAAATAGTGAAGGAAAAGAACACAGCAGTCATGAAGGAAGTAGTGACAGAGATGAACAAGACAGTCCTCAAGAAAAAAAACAAAGTGGAAGCCAAAATAGTGATGATGAGGGTCATAACAGTCCTCAAAGAGACACTAAGGATTAGAAACATGACATCCCTCAAGCAAGAAATGATGATGGCAAGAAAACAGTAAACAGTGAGCATTCCGAAGGGGGCAGCATGGAGCAAAAATATCAAAACTTTCCTAAGGGCATCCAAGACCAAATCAAGGACCATGAAGCAAGTAATGATGAATCTAAAGAAGGCAATGAAAATAGGGAGCATGAAGAGAATTCTCAAAAGCATGTGCTAGCTAACTCTCTTAGGCAAGGGGTCATGACTCTTCCTCCAAAAGTGGTGAAGCCTAGAAACACTAGAGCTGCAAAGAAGAAGATCACTCCAGCAATGACTAGCAATGTCATAAGAGCACTAAGAAGTAGAGGCAAAGTGCCTAGGAAGAGTATTGTCGAATTTCCAAAGAGGAAAAGGACCAAGAAATCTACCCAAGGCAAGGGTAAAGAAAAAGAGTAGGAGAGTATTCATGAAAAGGAAAGGGATTTTGACATCATACAAATAGACAGTGATGCGGGGGATGATGAAGCTAGAATTATTGAGGCTTTTTTGAAAAACAAAGAAGCCCAAATTCATGACTTAGAAGCTGATCTAGAAAGTTCAAAGGACCTCATACATGTTCTACAGATGAAAAACAAACAAATGAGTGGTCAAATGGCAGTGTATGAGGCCCAGGCTTTCAAATACCAAAGGGAAGCCTACAAAGCACAATTCAAGCTTGAAGAATTGATGGGAAAATTTGATGATACTGAAGAAGAAGAGCAACCAATAAGAAAGAGGCCTAGGACTATGGGTCTTAAGAAAGCTTTGGAGAAAAAGAAGGAAGAAGAGGCAACCCTTGTTTGATTTTATCCTCTCACTCAATTTCTCACCCAAGAAATAGAAAATGATAAAGAATCATGGCTTGAAAGATCCAACAATAATTTAGAGGATAAATTAGAGAAAGAAAACTGAGACTTGAGTCTACAAAGTAATATGACCGGGCACTACAAGAAGTTGAACCAATTTTCCCGAAGAAAGCTCAAACTTGGTCAAGAAAGGCTCAAAGCTGCTTGAAAGAGGCACCCAGTAGAAAAAGTGGAGAAAGGCATGTCTAGGCTTGAAATATTGGCCTCGGATTCCTTGCATGCTTCTAATAACCCATAAGGGGCTTTCTCGCCAAAATTGAGCAAATTTTGACATGATTTTGTTTTTTGTGTTTTTTGGCCCTAATTGCACATTTTTCAAGGCGTTGCCATGGGTGCTAGGAGCATCCTTAGCTCATGAAAGTCATTTTTTTGGATGGAATAAATTTGGGGGCAGATATTAACAAATTTTCAGATCCAAAGGAGGTGTTTTGGTCCCCCAAAGAGGCGAAAAACAATGATTTTTTAACTTTCTGCCTCACATATCAGCAAGGGCTACTTTTCTTGTTTTTTTCACTCAGTTCCATTTTTGACCAAATTTCGAGCATAATTTTGGGAAAAATAAAGTATTTACAGAAAGTAGACATCCAGGGATTTCCAACGAGCCATCACAAGCCTCATTTCGACATCGGGAAGTCCCTCAAAATTCCTCTGTAAGACAGGAAATTTTTTGCTGCTACGTTCCTGTAGCATTTTGGCAAAAAAGGCAGATTTCTGAAGATGCTCATCTAAATGTGCGTTAAGCATTTTTTAGCCATTTTCAGTCATGAAAAGTCAAATTTATTTCCATTTTTAGCATTTTATAGATATTTTTGAAGATATTTTGTGCCTTGGGCTTTGCATAGCCTCAAGGACAAAATCAAATATTTGCAATAGGCCAATGGCCTTCTAGATGCTCTTGGATAGTTTATTTCTCTTTAGCCTATATATTCCAAGAAATTTCATTGTATCAAGAGGTTGAACTTGATTTTATAGAGAAATACATGATATTACAAGCTTTGAAGAAATACTTTGTCTCATGAAGTGGATGATTTCTTATTTGTCTTGGATGGTGGAAGAGGATTGTTTGTAGGATTCCATGGCTTGGTGAATGGTATAGTGTTCCTTATCTATATGTTTTCCTTAGTTTATCATACATGTTTTCATGTTTCTTTCTTGTTGTAGGTCAGTAAATAATAGACTTGAGACATGCCCATGGAGGCACCTCAAGTTTCTTGATTCATTACAGCTTCTATTTGTTTCTTCTTTCTTAGTTATGTCAAAGAATTATTAACTGCTCTTTGATACCCTAAGAACTTGTTATCAATTTCATTAATGGTTATTATGTATGCTATCTAGTATGATTCATGGTATGCCCTACTTACTCATAGTTATCCAAAACCCCATCACAGAAACCTTTCTCTGAATATTTGATTGTCCTAGTTAAACCAATGAGGTCTTGTTTCGATCTTGGCCTTTTCCCATGCTGTGAAATGTTAGTTCAAAGTTCCCGATAGCTCAAAATATGATGTTTAGGAGTTCCCTCTTCATAGATTGAGTTTTTTGTTTGACTTAGTTGTTTTCCCAAAAATTTTGAAGGTGAGTTTCCCAAAGTTAGAGGGTCTTATACTTCTATGTATCACCTGAATGTTTATTTTATGCATATATCAGTTTGAGTTTCATTTATAGTGATTAATGGTTAGCCCTACCACATGGATGTTTGCTGTAAAACTATTTTTTCTTAAAACTTATTTTTCTTTCACAAAATTAGTGTCCATCCCATTTCACTCCACCTAAAAGATCCATTTTACCTCGACCAAATCAGCCCCGCAATATACCTTGTCCATCCTTTGAGGCAGTCTCAACCTTATCGACCCCATAGACCAGTTGATCTGAAAAACTTTGATCTAGTTATCCTTTGATCAGTTCTCCCTCAAAAAACCTAAAACAAACCAAAACATACTTAAAAACTAGCCTAAAATCAGATACATAGAAAGCAAACAAGTTTACATCCTTTGCAGAAATAGAGAGAGCCCTCTCTGAGTCCAGGAAGGCTAGGTCCTTGGGCGCCAAAGTTGGTTTGATGTTACCCTGTCATTTGGCTTGCCAATCTGCCAAATCATGGCTCACTAACACATTGGACGTGGAATCAATCGTCTTGATTCCGCCCATGGTCCATCAGGTTTTCTCCGTTGAGAGTGGATCTCATCCCCCTCATGTTATTTTTGTTTCTTCAGATTCTTTGGACTTGGAGAAAGATTCTTCTGTCCCTGTAGTCCAAGAAACTGCTCCTCCTACTCCCATTATGGACGTCTCAGAGGATGCTCCTCTTGCTCCAGTAACACCAGGGGACAACCATCTTAGTTCGATGGTATCCCCCACAAGTAGTTTGGTCGCTTCCTTTGATTGGACTCGATTCGACAGATACCGCCTTTTGTCTTATGTGCTTTTTTAGATAATGGTAAAAACCTTTGATCTGGTCATACCCAACACTATTATAGATGAAGGCACATCTGTTAGTATTCAGTCTTCAACTACTTGGAAAGCTTTTGGTTCTCCACTGCTTATGTCTGTTACCTAGAATCTCTTGGCTTTTAACAGAGGAACCAGTCAACCGTTAGGGATCCTTCCAAAGTTGCCTGTTACTTTAGGAGGGAAAACCATCCACCTAGACGTGATGGTTGTTCCAGGCACCTTGGATTTTAATTTTCTCTTGGGGCGCGACTATACTTATGTCATGGGGGCAGTTGTCTCCTCCCTCTTCGTGTGATTTATTTTCCACACAAAGGTCGGATTGTGACCATTGATCAACTTTAATTATTTGGTCCTGGAATGACATCTGGTCCACCATCGTCCCTTCTGGGTCTTTATCCACTAGTTGTATACTCCCCGCCGTAGGTTAATTATGTGGCTACCTATCCTATGCCCGCAATCAGTGATAATGCTATTGTGCATCGTGTGCTGGGGGCATTGGGTCCTGATTTCCAAGATGTTGTTATCCCATCCGGTGCGGAACTCTCAGAAGCCATGACTTCTTATTCATCATGATGAGTTGTCGTCAGATCAAGGTTCTTTTTCTTGTGTCAAGCTCCTTAAAAAATGAAACAAGTTGGTCGAGGATAGTTCGTTTTCTATGTCAACCTGTTTAAAAAATGAATTAGGTCTCGAGGATAGTTCATCTTCTATGTCAACCATGTTAAAAAATGAATTAGGTTTCGAGGATGGTTCTTTTAGGGTTTCAACCTCGTTAAAACAATGAAATGCATTCCCGTTCAATTCGAGTCTTTGTGAGATCTTGTAAAATCCAAGTCGAGTCTTTCTCTTCATCTCGTTTTTGAACCTTCACTCCATTTCCTATGGACTGAAGCTTGGGGGGCATGTACACCTCAAATTGAGTCACCATGCTGGGGGGAATGCCTATTTTTCAAGGAGAGTTTATTTTTGTTTCAAGCTTGTGTCAACATGAAACCAATCTCAAGCATAGTTTATGTTGTCGCTCCTAGAGACAGCCTAGAGTTGTGATACACCAGTGCCTAGGACATCTTAGCATAACAATGAGCATATAATATAATATATGAATTTGTCAACTTCAGCTCACATGTTATCTCCTATAAACAGGGAAATAAACTAGAATGGGACCAAACTCTCAGAAACTGATACAGGAAAAGAAATACTGCAGAGGCAAGGTGTAAAACTCTGATACAAAGCATCAGATAAATCAGAGATAGTTTACTGCAAAGCGGGCCAGTTCAAGTAATATATCACAGAAATAATTTATCAGAAGATGTATGTAGTGAATGAAATGTAGGGGAGATATTAGTTAACATTGAGCCGATACCCAAATATACAATACCACCATGCATGGGCTTACCAATCTAAGAATCCACACATGATAATAGCATTTTAAAAGCACCCTCCCAAAGAAACTGATATAGAAGAAATACAGTTTAGCTGAATAATGGAACAAAATATCATGCATGAGCCATATTTAAAGTGCTTGACTGATCCGAGCATGGGCATCAACTAGGATGAATCCATACCAAAAATTAGTGAGCCACTCGCATTCCAAAACATGATAAAAGAAATATGGATGAAATTAAATGATCTATTAATATAACACATAAGAGAAAAGGTTACACACTGTGAAATACCAAAGACCAGAATCCTCTTTAACAGATAGAACTCCTCCTCACTGAGACCCTATGGGCTCTGAACCTTCATACAAGAGTTTTACAAAACGTATACAAAAAGCCTTTCACTGCATAGTTTTCTGATAAAATCTGGAACCCCCAAACTATCTGTTCTTCATGAGCTTTATAGGAGAACAAAAGAGCTCCAAAAAAGGGAGTAGGTGGTAAACATTTAACTGTCTCATTAAAGAAAAATGGTGAAAGTGCCTGCCCATATTGCTTGATGGCTCTGTAGGGATGTATGTACTTTGCTGCCTACTTTCTGAAGTAAATGCAATGGGTAAAAATATCTTCAGGAGCATGGTATAGAATTAAAATCACATGGACATCCTGTCCTTTCCTGGAGAGAAAACTCCTGCTGAAATAAAACCTGGAGGATATTGTTTCTTGTGCAAAAATATTTGGAGTGATCTGCAGGATCTTAAATCTGGTATTGTGCCTTCAAAAGGTTAGACCAAGGCCCTAAAATCTTCAATTATGTGTCTTCAATTCCCTATTCTCCACTGATATTCTTCACCTGCTCCATTAATGTTTCCATCTACAAAATCTGCACATTTTAATAACTTTTGGGGGTTTAACAGATTTTCACCCCTGCTTTCTTTAATAAAAGCCGTGTTGTAACAGCTTCCCAGATTTCCATCATAAATTCTGCCTTTGAAATATGGTCCTCTGATGCATCTTCGACTTCTAAACGGAGGCTGTGAATTATGGAAAAATGGTGAAACAACGTAGGGTGGCGAAAAAATGCAGTGGGGTGATGGTAAATGGACTGGATGGAAAAACGCATTTAGTGAAGGTTGGTAGAGTGTAGCGAATAAGAAAAACCTTTGAATTTGACCATTTGGATGAATATAAGGAAGGTGGAAGAAGGTATGATGAATGACACGCGGAAGGGTGATGTGGAGATACGGGGTCAATGTCGTGGCATGGGCTAAATCTAGACCGTCCGATCCCGGGGGGGATCGACGGTCGAAAAGGTATTGGGAGCGATTAACAGTGGGCCAGGGGTGTATCTGTCGTGAATTAAAACCCATGCAGCTTTGATGCATGAAGACCGTTCGATGAAGGTCTCCAGATGCGACGGTTGACAGCGATATCGCTGCGCATCATTCGACGAACAATAGCGTGCGATGAACGACAGTTTTGGAGCCGTACGCAGGGACACGTGGCGAGCGATGTATGGAATCACTCAGATTTGAGGAATACCACCGGCCGCTTGGAAGGTGGTGCGATATAAACCACCGATTTTTGCAATGGGAGCGGGCATGGGGACCACCAGGACAGGCGGGTTGCGGACCGTTGATTTCATAGTTTGATCGGACGGTAGCTAGGCGGGTTATGGGCATGGCGGAGGTGAACGAACGCCATCCGATCTGTACAAATCGGCGGCTCAGAATGCACCCGATATTCATTTGATAAGCGCTTGTAGAGCTAGCACTCGGTTCTTGTTTTTGGTCACGTGGAGGAAAGGAGCAGAGGCTTGGCCGAAGGGGCTAGGCCTGATTGATTTTTGGATTTACGATTTTTGGCCTTTTATAATGAAATTTTAGGGGCGGGAAAGGCAACGATAGGCACAAAAGTGACTCCTTTAAGGCTGAAAGAGGGGATTTGAGAGGTTTAAGCCAAATTTCTTGTGAAAATTTTACAGATAGCTGATTATTATCAACATCAGCTCCATCTGGGGATGGCACATTCATCCCTGAACGTGTCGAGAACTTCGCAGATCATCAGATACTCTTCTGTGTGAACTCTACCCTTCGCTTCATGATTCATCATGAAACCCACATCATTCAAATGAAAACAAAAAGTAAAATAATATACAATATAATACATCAGGCTGCCTTTGCCTAAATCAGAACTGAAATTAGGGCTTGAGAAATTGATCATTTACAGGGGCATCAAGCAAGTCACCCTGTAAATTTTCCAACTTGAAAGTATTGTTAGCTCCCTGCTCCACAATCTTGAAAGGACCGAACCAGAGTGGATTGAATTTGCCATGTTTACCTTTTTCAGCTCTTCGGATATCCCATCTAAGCACCAAATCACCAATTTGCAATTTACTGTCCTTAGCATGCTGATCAAAGAGGTGTTTCATCTTCTCTTGATACTCTGTTAGCCTTTGATTCACTTGATTGTGTGTTTCTTCCAATTCCACCAGCTAATTTATTCTCCTGATCATATCATTAGGCTCTTCTTGACTTTCCTGCATGAATCGAGCTACTGGTAGGGCTAATTGAATAGGAAATACTACTGCCCTCCCATATACTAGTTCATATGGGGATTTCCCAGTTGCTCTCTTGCTGGTAATTCTATTGGCCCACAGAGAAAATTTCAATTGGGAATCCCAATTCCTTTGATTCTCACTTATAGCCTTCCTCAATGCCCTCACCAGGGTTTTATTGGAAGACTCTGCCAAGCCATTTCCCTATGGATAGTATGTTATAGAGTGACTTAGTGTGATGTTATATTGGTGGCAGAAACGTACAAACTTTGTGGACTTGAAAGCCTGGGCATTATTAGTCACTATTCTGGCAGGACAACCAAACATGGATATGATGTTTTCCTCCATGAAATTTATTATCACGGTATCTGTTGCATTCCTCGTAGGTATGGATTCCACCCATTTGGTGAAATAATCAGTGGCCATTAAAATCCACTTATGTTGACCACTTGATGGAGGATTTATTTCACCTATAAAATCAGTTCCCCACTGTCCGAATGGTTCATCTACATGCATGGGAATCATGGGCAGAGATGCTAACTTCTACCTTTCAGCAAATTTTTGACATTTTTCACATGCTCTAACCTGGGAAAAAACATCTCCAAAAAGCTTGGGCCAATAGAAACTAGCCTTCATAATTTTATTAGCAGTGGCCCTCCAGTTGTAGTGACCCCCATAGATCCTTTCATGAAATTTAGCTATAATACTCCCTACCTCATCTTCTGTGAGACATAGTAGTAAGATACCTGAGGGATCTCACCAGTATAGCCGGCCATTGGTGACTATATATTTCTGTGATTTCAATCTTAGTGTTCTTTATTTAGCCTTATCACAGCTTGGAGGGCAACTGAGCATGAGGAGATATTCTACTATCTCCTTATACCACAGACTGGTGAGGTACTTTAGAAGTGTTTCTGGAGTAGCTACTCCAATTCCCTATCGCTCGTCTTGCTCTTTAGATTCCTCACCTGCTATAATGGACAAATTTATGCCCAGAGCTTGATAGTTTGTTTCAGATAACATTTTTGCAAGCCCTTGTCCTTTGATCAGCTTAGTAGGGTGAATGTCTAAGTCATACTCCTGTATTTTAGCAATCCACTTCCCCATTTTTCCTTCACTATCCCCTTGAATAAGGATATCTTTTACAGCAGCTACAGGCACAAATGCAGTGATGTGGGACTGTAAGATATATACGCAGAATTCTTTGAGGGATTTCACTAGGGCATATGCTTTCTTTTCCAATATGTTGTATTTTAATTCTGCATCGTGGAGCACCTGACTGAAAAAGGCAATAGGCTTCTCATACCCTTCCTCATTTTTTTGAAATAAAACTCCTTCTATTGTGTGAGGTGATGCAAAAGAAAAAATCATGAAAGGTTTATCATAATCTAGTCCAGCCAGCACAGGGGCTTCTGCAAAAGCATTTTTTATTTTGGTGAATTCCTCTCGTGATTCCTAGGACCATTTAACTTCATTATTCTTCTTCATCATATCTGTTATATGCCTAACTATCTCAACATAGTTAGGGATAAACCTTCTTAGAAAATTGATACGCCCCAGGAATACTTGTACCTCTTTCTTATTTCTAGGAAAAGAAATACTATTTATACCCTCTACCCTCTTGGGATCTATCTTCACCCCATCTTTAGTCACAATATGGCCCAAAAGATTTCCCTCTTCTAATGCAAATAAATACTTTTGAGGATTCAGAGAGAGACCATACCTTCTGCATTTCTCAAAAGTTCTACGTAGATGTTCAATGTGCTCAGTATCATTCTTCGAATATACAATGATATCATCAAGGTAGACTACCAGGAATTTATCTTGCTCCCCAAAAAAATCAATATCCATCTCCCTCTGAAAAGTGGCCCCTGCATTAATCAATCCAAAAGGCATCCTGGCATACATAAATGTACCCCATGGTGTGGTGAAAGAAGTCTTATTTTGATCCTCTGGAAGTACAGCCACCTGGTTATAACCTGAGAATCCATCCATCATTGACATTCTGGAAGCTCCAACCACCCTCTGCAAGATGTGATCCATCTTAGGCAGTGGATATTTATCCTTTAAGGATGCTCTGTTTAAATTTATAAAATCCACACACAGCCTTATTTCAACATTCTTCTTTCGTACAGGGACAAGGTTTGCCACCCATTCAGAGTACCTCAATGGTACAATTATTTTGGCCTTTAACAGCTTCTTAATTTCCTTCTCAATAGAAATAAGGAGCAGGGGATTTATTTTTCTGAGCTTCTGCTTATGGGGCTTTGCATCTGCCTTCAATGGAATTTTGTGCCGCATAGTACTGATATAAAAAATTTTCAAGTCCTGATAGGACCATGCAAACACATCTCTGTAAGACTGAAATAATTTCTGATATAGCTTTTTACATTCCCCAGGGATCTTCCTGGATAGTTTTACAATTTTGGGGTCAGCTTCAGTACCCAAATTCAGGTCTTCTATCTGATTTTCTTCTACCACTTTGCTTGGCTGCAGTGGGACATCATTTTTGTCAAATAATATTTCTAGAGGCACCAACCCTCTAGGTATTATGTTTCCCTTTAACTGCAACACCTTATTACCTGCCACTTTCTCCTCCGAATTTCTTTCTGAAGTATCTTCAAACTCCACCTCTTCTTCAGCATCAATCTCTATATTGGAGAATTCTCCTACTGTTTCCAGGAATATTTTCATTTGTTCTTCATCTTCAAACACCTGCCAGTGTTTGATGTTATCTAGGATTGAAGGCCGATAACACACCTCAACTTCATATCTTAAAAGAGGGTTCTGAGGTGGTCGAAATGTACTAGCAGCCACGTCAAGGGAATTAGCCATCCTATTATGTTCTTGGGGCATGAACTAGATATTAAATGCCAAGAAGAAATTTTCTACCATGTCCCAAACTTCATTCCTATAAGTCCTTAGCCTAAGATTTTTGGTCTGACACTGATTCCTGACTTGTCTAACCACGAGCTCTGAATCTCCTAGAACCTTTAAGCTTTGTATGTTCATGTTCCTAGCTGTCTGCAATCCTAGCAGAAGTGCTTCATATTCAGCCACATTGTTGGTGGCTTCATATTCCAGTTTGAAAGACAATGGGACCCATTTTCCTGCAGGAGAAATGAATAGCACTCCAGCCTCATTACCTTCTCTTGAATTTGCTCCATCAAAATGAACTGTCCAGATTCCTGCTTCATGGCTCTCTGAGGGCTGCTCAGTCTTGATCTGACAGAAGGATGGTTCATGAGTGAAATATTGGTCTTCTTCCAACATCAAGCATGAGAAATATCCTTCTTTACTGTAGACTGGTGAATTTTCAGAGTTGTCAATCGTAGTCACCATCTTGACAAATCTAGTCTCCCTGTACAACCTCCTCTCTTGGCCACCAAAAACTGGGATAGTGGCATATGTTAAATCCAACTTTATTGACCCACCAATTTTTGTTCCCCAAGACCTTGACAGCAACATGCCAAAGCGAGTTGGGATGTCAGCCACCACGATATCCATGACCACACTTTTTGCTGGGATTTGGGCCAAATTGACCACCAAATCCTTGATCATCCCCAAACATTTAACTCTTTTGGAGTCAAATGAATAGAGGTCTTTGTATGGACGGGTAATTTGTAGTCCTAGTTGTTCCATGACTGATAGAGGTATAAGATTGTGGGAAGCTCTAGAATCTAGCATACAGTTATGTAGTAGCAGGTCATGAATCACTAGAGACACATAAAAGGGAGGAGTAGAGGGATCTATCTCCTCGAAATGTGGGCCAAATACAACCATGGGTCTTTCTTCTTGAAGGTTGAGACTATCTGGGATGATTGATGCTTCCAGAGGGAGCATGAAAGAGGTGACTTTAGATTGATATGCTGGCTGTTTCAACAGTTCAGTCAAGGGGACTGGGATTTTGACCTTTTCAAGTTCCTTTTGTAGACTGAAAGCAGGAGGGGAATTTTCTATCATAAACTATTTTGACTCTTAATTTTTAGCTGGGGGCTTGACTTCTTTAGACACAAACTTGACATTAGGGGGAATGACTGCTTTTGAAGAGGAAGGAATTTGATCACTAGACTGCAAAGGTTTGTTTAGAGGTCCCTTACCTTTGTTTGTGGCTTTCTGCATTGTTGTCTCCTCCTGAGCAGGTGCTTCCTTCTGATGTGTCTCTTCTTCTTTCTCTTGAGTACGAATTCTCTTCTTAGAAGATTTGAGGTCAGATCTTCTATTTAGTTGTGCTTGCATGAGGTCAACAAATTGCTTACAACAACGATCAATCTCAGAGTTTTCCGTCTCTCTAGCCTTGTCTTCTTCTTGCAATGAGCATTCCTCTTCTTCTCTATTCGATAAAGAAATATTTGCATCCTCTAGTCCATAGGCAGTATCTCCAGTGGGGTCATCTTCTGGACCTTACAGGTACAATGGGTGCGGTACTTGATCCTGTTTCTCTTTTGATTTCCTTGGCAATATTTGCAGGGGTGGTCTTCTGTACTGAAGATTATAACCTCTGTTTGGAGCATTCTGGAAATTCTTGAAGGCTGTGTTCTTGGCTTCCAATTCAAGCTTGACCATTTTCTTAATCAATTTTCTCATTTCCTCCATTTTTTCATTAGCTGAGTCTCTGTCTTGGTTAGAGGTAGATGCCTCTTCTTTTCCCCTTCTTCTGGCATCTTGTTCAGATCTTCCTTTTGATTTTCTAGTGGAGGAAAAGTTTGCTTCCAACTCTAGTGCATCTGCTTGAGCATCATCTAGAGTAGCAGGCTTTCTTTCTCTGAGAGAGAAACCAAATTCTGAATCAAAGGCTACTACAAAAACAACTTTAGCAGTAGTTTTATGGGGTTTCATATCAGCAGGGAGACTCAGATACAATTTATTAAATCTCTTGATAAATTCTAACACTCCTTCATTGTGTCTTTTCTTTAGTGTATTGAACTCAATGAGACAATTTCCATGATCTTTCTTCTCTCCCCATTTCCTGAGAAAAGTTTCTTCCATGTTATCCCAGGTGGTAATAGAACGGCCAACCAATGTCTTGAACCATTTCTGAGCTTCACCATCAAGAGATTGCACAAACATTCTTAAGACCACATCTAAATGTTCAACATTAAATTTCTCTTCAAAGGAGTAGAAAGTCTCAAGATGTTTTTGAGCATCAATCTCGTTTTCTCCATTGAATCTGGGCAAGATCTTCAGATAATCCTGGGGCATATCATTCAACACTTGGAGTAATGCCAGGGGAGCATATTTATTCATCAAGAAGGCCGGAACATTGGCCATTGGAGGAGGTGGAGGTAGTGCAATAGTTTGAGGAGTAAGAGGAGGAGGAGGTGGAAGTGGAGTATGAATAATAATAGGGATATACTCAACTACAGCTTGAGGGGTTGAGGGGAACAAAGGTCTGTTAACAACAGATACTTTAGTTACTTCCTTGGCCTCTTCAACCTCAAGAGTAGGATGAAGACTATTTTTATTTCTGATACCCTCTCGGGGTGGACTATCTGAGTAATATTCGGGATTTTCCTCAGTGTAGTAGGGATTTTCTACTTGGACTTCTTGAGAGGAAGAGGATGGATAGTCTTCCTGAGAGAATTCGGGAATCTCAGAATGGAATGATTTTCTTTCCCTCCAATTTCTTCTATGTATAATCTTTTCAGGGTCAGACACTGAATGTGTCTTTGGCTTAGATGTATCTAACCTCAGGTGTGGCTTACGAGGAGCCAGGACTGCAAAATCGATTTATCAAATGAACAAATGTGGAGTCGCCAAGGTGAGAGATATACAAATCTCAACTCTCCATACTCACCTATTTGAAGAGTGAATTAGGATTTGTCGAGGCCCGGGGATTTAAACTTCTCAATTTCGTTCCTCGGCAATGGGGCCAAAAAGATGTTGTCGCTCCTAGAGACAACCTAGAGTTTTGATAGACCAGTGCCTAGGACATCTTAGCGTAGCAATGAGCGTATAATATAATATATGAAGTTGTCAACTTCAGCTCACATGCTATCTCCTGTAAACAGGGAAATAAACTAGAATGGGACCAAAATCTCAGAAACTGATACAGGAAAAGAAATACTGCAAAGGCAAGGTGTAAAAATCTGATACAAAGCATCAGATAATTCAAAGACAGTTTACTACAAAGCGGGTCGGTTCAAGTAATATATCATAGAAATAAGTTATCAGAAGGTGTATGTAGTGAATGAAATGTAGGGGAGATATTAGTTAACATTGAGCCGATACCCAGATATACAATACCACCATGGATAGGCTTACTAATCTAAGAATTCATACATGATAATAGCATTTTAAAAGCACCCTCGCAAAGAAACTGATATAGAGGAAATACAGTTTAGATAAATAATGGAACAGAATATCATGCATGAGCCATATTTAAAGCGCTTGACTGATCCAAGCATGGGCATCAACTAGGATGAATCCATACCAAAATCAGTGAGCCACTCGCATTCCAAAACATGAAACAAGAAAGATGGATGAAATGAAATGATCTATTAATATAACACATAAGAGAAAAGGTTACACACTGTGAAATACCAAAGACCGGAATCCTCTTTAACAGATAGAACTCCTCCTCACTGAGACCCTATGGGCTTGAGCCTTCATACAAGAGTTTTACAAAATGTATAAAAAAGGCCTTTCACTGCATAGTTTTCTGATAAAATCTGGAACCCCCAAACTATCTGTTCTTCGTGAGCTTTATAGGAGAACAAAAGAGCTCCAAAAAAGGGAGTAGATGGTAAATATTTAACTGTCTCATTAAAGAAAAATGGTGAAAAAGTGCCCGCCCATACTGCTTGACGGCTCTGTAGGGCTGTATCTACTCTGCTGCCTTCTTTCTGAAGTAAATGCACTGGGTAAAAATATCTTCAGGAGCACGGTATAGAATTAAAATCACATGGACATCCCGTCCTTTCTTGGAGAGAAAACTCCTGCTGAAATAAAACCTGGAGGATATTGTTTCTTGTGCAAAAATCTTTGGAGTGATCTGCAAGATCTTCAATCTGGTACTGTGCCTTCAAAAGGTTAGACCAAGGCCCTAAAATCTTCAATTATGCGTCTTCAATTCCCTATTCTCCACTGATATTCTTCACCTGCTCCATTAATGTTTCCATCTACAAAGTCTGCATATTTTAATAACTTTGGGGGGTTTAACAGATTTTCACCCCTGCTTTCTTTAATGAAAGCCGTGTCGTAACAGCTTCCCAGATTTCCATCATAAATTCTACCTCTGAAAAATGGTCCTCTAATGCATCTTCGACTTCTGAACAGAGGCTGTGAATTATGGCAAAATGGTGAAACAATGTAGGGTGGCGGAAAAATGCAGCGAGGTGATGGTAAATGGACTGGGTGGAAAAACGCATTTAGTGAAGGTTGGTGGAGTGCAGCGAATAAGAAAAACCTTTGAATTTGACCCTTTGGATGAATATAAGTAAGGCAGAATAAGGTACGACGAATGACACATGGAAGGGTGACGTGGAGATACGGGGTCAATGTCGTGGCGTGGGCTAAATCTAGACTGTCCAATCCCAGGGAAGATCGACGGTCGAAAAGGTATTGGGAGCGATTGATAGTGGGCTAGGGGTGTATCTGTCATGAATTAAAACCCATGCAGCTTTGATGCGCGATGACTGTTCGATGAAGGTCTCTAGATCCGACGGTTGATAGTGATATCGCTGCGCATCATTCGCCGAACAATAGCGTGCGATGAACGGTGGTTTTGGAGCCGTACGTAGGGACACACGACGAGCGATGTATGGAATCGTTCAGATTTGAGGAATACCGCCTACCGCTTGGAAGGTGGTGCGATATAAACCACCGGTTTTTGCAATGGGAGCGGGCGTGGGGACCACTAGGACAGGCAGGCTGCGGACCGTTGATTTCATAGTTTGATCGGACGGTAGCCAGGTGGGTTATGGGTGTGGCGGAGGTGAACGAACGTCGTCCAATCTATAAAAATTGGTGGCTCAGAATGCACCCGATATTCATTTGATAAGCACTTGTAGAGCTAGCACTCGGTTCTGGTTTTCAGTCACGTGGAGGAAAGGAGCAGAGGCCTGGCCGAAGGGGCTAGGCCTGATAGATTTTCGGATTTATGATTTGTGGCCTTTTATAATGCAATTTTGGGGGTAGGAAAGGCAACGATAGCCACAAAAGTGACTCCTTTAAGGTTGAAAGAGGGGATTTGAGAGGTTTAAGCCAAATTGCTTGTGAAAATTTTACAGATAGCTGATTATGATCAATAGTTTACTTTTGTTTTCGAGCTTTCAAAAAAATGAAATATTTAGGTTTTATACCCTTTGTGAACATTTTTCCTGATTCTTGGGTCATTACTTATTAAGAAAATTATTTAACTGATACATTAGCAAAACATTGTATTAGGCATTTGCATGATTTGTAACAAGCATCATCACATGAACAAAGATCTGTATAGGAAAAAAAAAAAAAAATATATATATATATATATATATCACACGTTTACAACCGTGTGCATCATAAAACCCATAAAAAATAATATATGTCTATTTCAGTTACATCATGAGACATCGTGTCTCTCAAAAATATGTAGAAATAAATCCTAATGCCTAGTCGACGTGGTGCTCATGATAGCACTACCAGTACCAACTGCCTCAGCGAGTGGTGGATACAGCTTGGCACTCCTACAGTGTGCCTCTGATAAGCTTGAGGTACTTCATCAAAATGAGCATAATATGGGACCCCACGGGTGATTCCCTCCAGGTTTTTCACTAACTCCTCGTCAATGCCCTCACCCTGAGGATCGAAGTCACAAGGAGTCAACCTCGCTATTGGAGACATACCAGCGGGACGCTGTTTATGCTCAACCTAGTCTCCTAAATTGAGTTCATTAATTGTCAACCAGGGTTGGTAAACTGCTGAAGTGTGGTGCACTATATGTGCCTAGGTATTTGTTTCTCACTACGTTGTGTCTAGTGTTTTATGATGTTTTTGGTTTTTTTTATGGTTTTATGTTCACAAGAGAAAGAACTAAATGCTGGTGAAAAGAAGCTACTGCTTAAAAATAGAGTGAAGCCTAAATTATGGATGGAATATGACAAATGCAAATACTGAAACAAAATAAAGCCTAAACTATGGCTAGCAAAATACAAAGCTTGATAATGACTTCAAGGAAATAAATCACAATATGAGCTTAAAATTGTCCAATTCATTCATTAAAGATGTTTTGGAAGAGCTTGAGAAATGGGCAAGTTAAGTGTAAATGAAGTTCTCCTAACTAAACAATCAAACAATCAACTTACAATGTTACAACATCTCATCCATGTTTAAAGATCTATTGGAATATATTTGGAAAAGAAAATTTGTAGCATCATAAGATTTCTATTCTAAACTAGCTTCTAATTATATTCTGCAACTCAATTTAACACCACTAGGCCTCACTTAGAAGTTATAGATTTCCTTTTTAGAATGGTCTTTTGAGAAAAGGTTTGTTTGTGAAATGGTAAAAAGGTTGCAAAATACTCTAGGTCTTAGACTGATACCAAATCTTGTCCAAATGATTATGTATTAATATGGGGTTGGAACAAAAGAAGTTTTGTAAATAATGAAGACCGTGGTATTTAAATTTAACAACTAATATGATTTAAAATGCAATGGATGGAACTTAAACTGGAGTGCTAATACAATGAGCTAAAACCAAACTAGAGTGCCACTAGTCTATTTGAAGTATAGTGAACAATGTTAGACTAAAAAGCCATTATCAAACTGGAAATGAAATGACAGAGCTGAATCACATGCATTCTACCTCCGGAGTGATATAACTAAGTTAACATGCAACTAACCTAAGGAATTCTACAGCCCATCTCGTTCAGTATGAATGATGTTTTGGAAGAGTTTGTGAGAACAAGAATGGCTGTATTATTCAAAGAAATTGAACATAAACACAACACTGAAAGAAAATACAACTAAAATCTAAGACACCATAGCTACTTCTTACTCATTGTTATGATATTTTGGAAGAGCTTTGTAAGAGTAAGATTGGATATGCCACTTAGTGTAAACTAGCAACTAAAACCTACAATACCACAGTTATGTCGTATTCATCATAATGATATTTTGGGAGAGCTTATTAGAGTAAGTCCGAATGTGATAATTAACGAAAGAAAATGCAATAAAAACCTACAATACCACAGCTATGCCTTATTCATCATAATGATATTTTGGAAGAGCTTATTAGAGTAAGTCCAACTGTGATAATTAACGAAAACAAGTATGAACATAAACTTCAGAAACTTGCCTAAACTAGAAATAAAAACAAGACTAAAATACTTATCTACTGTATAAACAAGGCCGCTCAGGAGGCAGGGGCCCTCTACCATCAGAGTAGCACAAAATCTAGTTCAAGATCGACACAACGCGTTCAAGGAAATGCTGCTTCTTTCATTAAAGAGGAATCACTTCAAAACAGAGTATTCTCGGACTTCAAAGATCTAGCAGTCAACCATAAAATCTAACAAAAATCTAACCTTGTCTCTCGGTTTCCCGAGCTACATTTATAGAAAATTTACATAACATAACTTGAGATAATATAGGGATTAATGTCTTTCCATATTAAAATCGAACTAGAACTCTAAAGGTGGCATCATAATATGACAAAGGACATCTGGAGTGTCCTTGTCCTATTAGGAGTCTATCTCCTTGTTTGAGTTCTCACGTGCATAACCACGTACAGAATTCCATTCAATCTTCATGGAGAGAAACAAATGCTAAAGGCGTGATGTGGAATATGACCATGTGTGGTTTTCTCTGAGAGGACATCTGGAACCTACTTAAACATGAAGACGGCTGCAGAATTGGCAACTAGCTACAAAATGTCTGCATTCTGTAACTAGTCCTAGTTCAAAAAGCACTATAATGAAGAAATCATAAAAACATAGCAAGTTAGTCATAATATTCATTCTTAAAGCAATTTTAACTAATTTCATTGATCATTTGAGCCTGGGATTAATAATGGACAAAATAAATGGAGTGGATGTGGTGGAAGATGTTGGGTGTGGAGCCTGATTATCTTGTTTACTTTGTATCACGGCTTTGGACCCCCGTACCTGAAAAGGGGCGGCAACGCCGCCCGAAATTTAATCGCTGCCGTGGGGGGTCCAGGGGGGGGCGGCAGCGCTTTTCGGAGCCCCCCCCTGGCGGGGGTTCGGGGGCAGCGCCCCCGAAGCGAAAAATTGATGTAAAATTGCCTTGTAAAAGTATAGTAATTTCTAGTCAATCTGGGCCGTTCATTAGGCAAATGATCTGACGGTAGAAGTTATGTTTAGATTAGGGTTTTTTGCCCTAGAAGGCAAACCCCTTGTATATATGGGGGCATTGTATTATGGCTGTATATTATGTGTGTATTCTCGGAGCGAGAAACAGAGAGGGAGACTGTGAGAGAGAACAGAGGATATTACAGCGGATCTGCTGTAGGTTTTGTCTCTTCATTTTGTTGGATAATATAAAGGAAGGACTGGCTGTTCGGGGTGGACGTAGCCCAAACTGGGTGAACCACGTATATCTGTGTCTCTCTGGTTTTATGTGTTTTATGTGCTTGTATTTTCCGCATATTTTTTATGTGTTTCATTGCTCTGTAATATTTAATTTTCTACATATTTAGAGGCTAGAGTGAGCGGGGTTGTCTCACTTAGCAGGTTTGGCTGGATTTAGTCAAGATGCCCCAAGTCAAGTTTAAGGGGGGAATTGTTAGGTAAACATGACTCGGGGTAGAGTGAATGTGGACTAGGGTAAACAATGGTGGTTTTTGGGGCACATGGTTTTGTGCACCCATGGTTTTGACCCATGGTATTGCATGTGATGGAGCCTATAAAAGGGCTGGAAAGACTTCATTGTAATGTAGGCCTGGAGGTGAGCGGTGAAGGCTCACTTGGCCGGATTGGCCAGGGTTTTGGCCAATGTTTAATGAAATTTCATTGGTTGGGTTTTTCCCCGGATTTGGGGTTTTCCCGGATAAACATGGTGTTTATGTTTATGTGATTTGTTGCTAGGTTCTTTCATGGTTATGTTTGTGTATTATTTCTCTCTCAGTAAATGTTTATTATTTCTGCCGGTAAATTTCCTATGTTGGTATCGGAGCCAAGTTTAATGACTTGTGAAGGTGTCAGATCTACATCTAGATCTGGTTAGATCTGCGTGTGAATATGACTTTTCGATTGGACAGATCTGTGTGTGAAGAAGCTAGATCAAAGCTCCAGAATCGATCAAACATGGTGTTGGCACACTGGTCTTTCTTTTGGGCCTTGTAACGGTGTTGCAGATCGTATTACCTTCTCGGCTACTCCGCCTCTTCCATTCCTGGTTGGAATGTCGATTTCTACAGCCCCAATTCGTATATGGAGATCCCATCCTAGTGGAAGTGCGCAGCCTTAGTGGCTGGATCCGAGAGGCTGGTGGTTCTGTCATGGAGGAACAACGCGTAATTTGGTGTCGTAGCGGTGCTGGTCAACGAAGTTTTGGTCGGGCGACAACGCGGGTCTGATGAAGCTAGATCACGCGTTGATCGACCCTTCCTTGAAAATATTTGCATCAACCCCCGTGGAGGCACGATCCTGTCACTGCCATTACACGCTAATGTGTTATTGTGGCGTTGAAGTCTTGTGGTGGATCGTTGCAGTGACATCAGATCCGAGGCGGATTGTAATAGCTGCCTGTGGCGGACATCGCAGGCAAATTTTTTTTTTTTCTCTCAGAAACAAAATTGTGGCAGCGTGGCAGTATTAATCTGCACGCAAAGCTCGCTGGATCGGTTTTCCTATCGCAAGGATACGAGTTAGTTTTTTGCGTCAATAGTAGATATGCATCAGCAGTAGCAGGCAGAACGAGCAGAAGCTCGTGGATTAAGTCGACGGTTCTGAGATGGAAATCTACGCGTGCCAAACGTCCATTTAAGCCATGAAAGCCAGTCTAAAAATTCCTGTTAAGCGGTGTTGATCTCTAAGCAAATTTTCTGGATTGCGCATCATCTTTCAAGGCTACAGATGAAGATGCTGGTAAATAGCTCTGGTTATCTAGAAGTTGCCAATGATGCTGAAGATCGAAAGGAATACTGTGAGTGCCTTGGAGATCAGCCGACTGAGGAAATATGTGCGCCGTCTATGTTGTACAATCATCATATGTAGGAGGTCGTGGATCTGCCTCCGCATGAGAATTTTCTCACTGGGAGTGGCTTCTCATAGCGATCATTGCAACAACACTCAAAATACGTGTGAGAATATGCAAGCAGAGACGGGCCTTGCAACAGAGAGCGTGAAGTTGTTGAAAAACGCGTAAGTTATTGTTTGGGTTGTGGACGTTGGCGAGGTGCGTCTGTTCGAAGAAACTCTGGTGTCTCGAATCTTCGGAGCCACAGGTGTTCCGGCTGGTTACTGAGTGCAAGAGTCGAAGAAAAGCTGCTTTGGAACGGCGGGCCGGTCTTAAGGTGAAGAAAAAGGGAAAGTCGATGACCAATGACAAGGTCGAGGTCGAAAAGGAGGAGATCTCTATTTCTGAGAAGGTGGAAACCAGGGAAGAGCCTAAGGTAGAGCTTGATGATTCCGCGAACATGGCTATAGATGAATCTGCTGATGGTGCTCCAGAAGAAAAGACCAGAGGTGAGAAGAACGATATAAAATCCATGGACTTAGCAGAACGACATTCGTGGATACCCTCGGTGATGTGAGAAACCGAATTGGTTTCTTGGGTATATGGTGGTTAAGTGTTTTCTTTTCACGAGGGTTGACAGTTTATGAGGGAGAGAATATGTGCTGGAATAGCAAGCCATTAGCTGCGTTAGAAGAGCAAAGTGTTTGACAGAATGTGTCAATGAGAGAGGATATTTGCATGTGAATTAATTAATTGATGAACCATGTATCTGAAGAGAACTCCTAGAGAACTGGCGGTTACAGAGGCTGGTGACCTATGTAATCCGATAGATGGATTCTTTTTATATGGACATTGATGTCATTCGGCAGACTGATGTACAACTATGATGTCCTCTTTGGAGAGGACATCATGTATGAATGTAGAGAATGGTCATACAAAGAACAGCAACAATGAAACAAAAAAATAAAAAATTATTATAATGGAGTTAATTTTATTACATGTAAATGGGCATACTACTGTAAGACCTGGTATGGCATGTGTACTCCTGGGTAATCACTGGTAAAGTCTGGGTTAGACCTAGGTGATAGGGGGGATGCCAAATTAACAATTACCCTGGGTAAAAAAAAAAAATTTGAGGGGGGAAGAGCTAGAGTGAGCGGGGTTGTCTCACTTAGCAGGTTTGGCTGGATTTAGTCAAGAAGCCCCAAGTCAAGTTTAAGGGGGGAATTGTTAGGTAAACATGACTCAGGGTAGAGTCAATGTGGACTAGGGTAAACAGTGGTGGTTTTGGGGCACATGGTTTTGTGCACCCATGGTTTTGACCCATGGTATTGCATGTGATGGAGCCTATAAAAGGGCTGGAAAGACTTCATTGTGGTTTTGGGGCACATGGTTTTGTGCACCCATTGTTTTCAGCCCATATTATTGCATGTAATGGAGCCTATAAAAGGCTGGGAAGACTTCATTGTAATGCAGGCCTGGAGGTGAGCGGCTTGGGGCACATGGTTTTGTGCACCCATGGTTTTGACCCATGGTATTGTATGTGATGGAGCCTATAAAAGGGATGGAAAGACTTCATTGTAATGCAGGCCTGGAGGTGAGCGGTGAAGGTTCACTTGGCTGGATTGGCAAGGGTTTTGGCCAATGGTTAATGAAATTTCATTGGTTGGGTTTTTCCCCAGATTTGGGGTTTTCCCGGATAAACATTGTGTTTATGTTTATGTGATTTGTTGCTGGGTTTTGTATGTATATTATTCTCTCAGTAAATGTTTATTATTTCACAAGAATTTCCTAACAATTGTCATCCAATACCACCTCCATGTGATCCTTCCATGCAACAAAATTAGAGGTGCCTTCCAAGGCATACTCTAGCCTTAGTCCATTAAAATCCATCTTCTCAGTACTGAAGAAAACCTACAACACTAATCTCTAAATTCGAGCCTCTGAGAAACAACTTCGAATTTCTGCTCTACTGTGAATCCAACTTTGAATTATGTTGTAGATTTTCAACTTCTCATGAAATTTTAATCAAAATCATAAGACACAGACCTACTCTACTGCTTTGCGGACGTTAATTCACAATTTAGAACAAAAATCGTAGAAGCGTAATAAGAAATCATTGCCATGAAAATAGTATTTTTCCGGGGAAATCAATATACTAAAAACCATAATTCTAGTTTGAATTAATATGATGAATATAGATGTATTAAAATTTATTTTCTCAACTAAGCATAACCTGCAAGTGCATAACCTATCTCTCTCCAAAATGTATTATGCAATTCCTAGGTGGATCATCTGAATACATGCAACACCTGTACACTCAAGACTAGTCTACAACTTATTTAACACTTCCTTGGAATCTCCACCAAGACTGGGGAACCCAAATTCTCCACATTCACTAGATATTTTAGACTGATTGATCAATTAACTCGATGATCACTAATTTTGATTGAAGTCTCACTACACAACTGACGCTCCACTAGTTCTTCCAAGAGTTAGAACTAGTTTAACTGAAAACAACCTTAGATAACTGACCTTGATTGCTACAAATTAGAATTCACACATGCTTAACTAAACTCTAACTCCTCCAACTCGAATTTACTGAGTAAAATGGGTCACACAATCCATGTCATGTAATTTAACTACATCTACGTTGTCTACTGATGTGGAAATTCAAATTTTCTCAATTTATTAAAAGAAAAATAAAATTGAGAATTTTTAATTACATTTTTAAATTGTAATCATCTACATGACTTAAAACATATCTTTGAATGATGTAGAAAGTATGGTATCTCTTTAAATCTAAAGAAATATTTATTTTCTTTAGCCAGAGGAAAACGATTAAGATATATGTCTCAAAGGAAAACTATTAGGATGTCTTATCTCAAAGGAAGGAATAACAATTGATCCTGATAGAGTAAAGGCTATTTATAAAGTGGCCCTTCCCCATGATAAGAAATCCATGCAATCTTTTCTTGCTCATATTATTTTTTTAAAGCACTTTGATCTATATTTCTCACAAATTATTTTACCTTCAAAAAATATGATAAAAAAGAATTCAACTTACAAATGGGGTCCCATTGAGAAAAATGCCTTTGATTTAATTAAACAAGGAATCATACAAGATCCATCCTTGTCTTCTCATGATTACACTAATGAATTCATTTTATATAATTTTTATTATGATAAGTATTATGCAGCAGTTTTAACACAAAATAATGACGAAGGAGAAGAAGAACCAATATATTTTAACAATTTAGGATTGCAAAGGGAAAAGCTAAAGTATTCTGAAGTCAAGATGCATACCTATTCATTTTTCAAGTCAATCAACCATTTCAAGCCTTTTCTTTTAAAAATTTACACCAAGGTAATTGTACTGTATTCAGTAGTGAGGAATTTTCTAATCCCAAGGGATCTTGGTGAAAAACGAGCATATTGCGTCACTTACCTTCAACAATATGAATTGGAAATTAAGTCTGCTAAGGTCATGAAAGGAAAAGGTTTTTGTAAAATGGTTACTTTTTCTAATGGCTCTTTACCATTAAATTCATTACATGAACAATAAATTATACAACAATTATGTGTCATGAAATTTGATTCACAATATGCAAATTTAATTTAATTTTTGACTCATGGTCATGCCCCTTTCTCGCATTTTCCCATGTTAACCAACCTACTGGGTAAACATGTGATGAATAGTTACTATGATATGATTTAATCTCCTATATTGCCTTAAGGAAGTGGTATCGACAAACTGAAACCTTACTGAATTCCCTGAGGAGCTACAGGACCCCCAAGAGCTAAATCACCCTTCCAGGCACCCAAACCCTCAGTTAACCTGATTTTTCACTGACATGGACTCTGGCATAACACTACTTGAATTCGACTATAACCCCATAGTTTCATGCATAAGCGTACAAGGGAGTGACTGCAATATTTTTCCCCTAGTTCTATGGCTGCAACTGTGAGACCTGAGGCACATTTTTAGGGCTAGTCCCTAGACCATTGCCCAAAAATTAATGATCTTTCAAAATGATAAATGACACAAGGAAAATTCCTTCCATACAAAACTTAGACAAGAACTTGACCTAACAAGGCCTAACCATGACATACATTTTGTCGACCATATCATGAACATGTAATTTACAAGTCATAATTACATATCTGAACATAGGGATATCATACTTATCTGTGAATCATCAAGAAGTTCTGCTTCCCTCTCATAATAACTACATTATCATATATTAGGTCATACATTCATTTAATAATCCAAACGTAATAAGAGGTGTTGGTGTTGAAGTATGAATAATATTATTCACCCTTTTCTCCATGTTAAATGTCAATCCAAGATTCTTATGTTTATTTCATGGATGCGGTGAAAAATATATGCAGGAAACGATTACACAACTCTGTGTTGATCATTAATCAAACAAACCAAATGTAACAACAATCAAATTTAATGACAACAAGAGTAAAAACAATTTTGAATGTAACAACAACACAAAATTAATGAACAATTACAACACAATAGAAATAACTCTACACACACCACTAATCCAACAACACCTGATGAGGAGAGTGGGCCCAAATCTTCGATCAAGGATGTGGAAAAAACATAAAAGGATAGATAATACTCAGAAGATCAAGATTGGATTAATCAAAATGAAAAAACATAAGTTTGTTGTTACATTATCCTAGGTAATCTTCAATATCTGATCTGATTACAAAATTATTTCCCATACAAGATGAGATCTAAAATATCTTTCCATCATGATTCAGCTGGCACAAGTCAAATCTAGTAATTACAATTGGGGAAATTTGGAAAACGACGACAACAAAAAATATATGAATATGCCCTTCGAATAACCTCATTTTTCTCTCAATCAAGACTAAATTTTAGAAAATTTCTCATTGAAAACTAATTGGGTCCGTTATGCACAAAAACCGTGTCTCAGATTTCCATGATTCATATTTGTTTTCCCGAAACGTCCAACACAATTGTCGCTTTTTATCCCAACGAATTTTTGAGTTGGTATTTAATTATCAGCTGAAGATCAAATCTGCGATTTGGAAGAGATCTTGGAGGCTAAAATCGTGATTGATGTTATAAAAAATTCATTAATAAACCATCACTGGAAAAATCATGTATAATAATCATCAATTTATTAAAATAAATGAGAACAAATATTACTTATCCACAAGAGCATAAATAATTATGAAATGGAAATATATAATAAATTATGATAAATAATGTGATAAATAACATTATAAATGGATGAAATAGATTTTTCTAAGTGGTAATAATAATGACAAATTAGTAGCCCAACAAGATCCATAGCTAGAATCTCTCATAAAACCATGTGCATATCTAACATATACTTAGAACAATAATAGTAATAGAACAACCATTAAAGGCACATCATAACGAGTATAAATACTCATGAAATGAAAGAAGGAAATATATCTTATTAACATATGAAAATCCAACCAAGTCATGGACTTCCACGTACCACAAAACCATATATTGGGCTAAACCAAATCTTTCTTTCAGCCAATCACCCCCATGCCATATTCCAAGCGTGAATGTGAAACTCGGAACAAAACAATTAAGGATTCCTTAGGCTTTACCCTGTATCCCTCCATTACCAGTCAAGGGCTTCCTAGGCCCGAAACCCTCATCTATACAACCAAAATTTACGATGTATCTTGCCATTACCAGTCAAGGGATTCCTAGGCCCAAACAAGAAACATACACTAATGGGATTTACCACAAACTCACCATTATCGGTCAAGGGATCACTAGGCCTAAACAAGCATCGGTGCCTCCATAATTCTTCACCAATGCCTTGAGTAATTTTTGTGTCTCCACCCTCAGGATTTACTGTGTATCCCACCATTACTGGTCAAGGGATTCATGTGTCCTTGGGAATTTTCTTGATACTACCTCACCCAGTTCCAAAGCCATCCATCAATCCAACAACCAAATTAAAGAACCCCATCATACCATGCTATCTATAAATGTAAAGGGAAGGATGACAACAACTATCACACTTGGAAAAAACCATGCCAATGATAGCACGAGAACAAAATAGACACATGCATATACATGCATGTCGAAACTAGAAAGGAAATCATACATGAAAGTATATACCTGCAAGTAATCTTGTTGTAGTTGCTTGATCCAATTCGTCCTTGCTTGATATTTTCTTCCCTTTGCATTCTTTTCCTTCCTTTTTCCAATGCTAGAGTGCTCCAAGAATGCTCTAAGTGTGCAATAGTATGTGAAAGAGGGAATATAGAGAAAGATCCAAAATTGAACTGACAAAAGGTTGTGAATTGATCCTAAAAAGCCTTTTATTATTGAGGCCTCTATTTTCCTCACTTTCCATTATTTTTCCTTCATTTTCCTCTGTAATATTCCAAATTAGGAAAAATAGGAATATTGAACATAAAATTGGAAAATGCTGTAAAATATCAATACATCAAATATGAGCATATCATAGAGCCATTTTATTAGATATGATATCAAACAATTAGTACAAGATCTTGAGGAAAAAGGCACTCAAGATAGGCAAAACAAGCCTTAAATGACCCCATCCATCAGTACATGAAACACTACTGCTACACCAAATGCCAGAAGACCATGATTGTGTAGTCCTATTAAGAATAAATTCAACTGGAAACTAAGAATACATGGATCTACTCATATAATACTCAGAAAATGTTAGGATTGGAGATCTAGGCTCTCTAGCACAATTCCAAGATAACTCAGAAAGGGTTTCTTGAAATACTAAAGATGAAAAATGCATCCCTAGGGCTGAATTATGCTCTAAAACTGAGTAACTGCTGGGAGGTGGCTCATATGATAAGAAAATAGTTGATACTCCTCCCCACTGACTTTCCGTATGAAGGGCTTCACCCCTCACAGGAAAATAAGCTCAAGAACTTGGGTTCTCAACCATCCACTGCAACTGCACTCCCGAATTGCGCAATTTCTGAAGAAGACTGTGCTGTTGAAGGTGGTTGAATATTTTCCTGATGTTGGATGATGAAATTAATCTCAAAGGAACCTCTCATGAGTGGGAAATCAAAGTCCCCAGAGGATGAGCGTGGGATTTCCACCTAGAAACACCCTTGTGCTAAATGGCACAGCAGATTCCGCTAAACAGCTAAAGCATGCATAAATTCATAAAAGATCAAACATAAAAAATATTCAGAATTCCCTCTATGGCTACAATCCCCTTCCTTATCTTCTTTTTGAGCCTTCTCTCCTTGGGTCCCACTCATTAAAGATGTTAATCTCATGGATACTCCCTCCCATTATGACTACATTGTCCTCCAATATCTCTCCACTACCACCATGACTGCGCTTTTGATTTGGTCAATATTGACCCCATCCATATGCATTGTCCCCTGTTCACACCATGGAGTGTCTTATTCAACTATATGGACTGATCCACATTCACATTGGAAGTGGTTTTATTCCTACTAAAGATATTTATGGGTATCTCTACCCTCTTATTCACTATTTTATTAATAAAAATAAAATTTAATATTCCAACTTGTTAAAAGCTAATTAGGAATATTACAGCCCTCCCCTCCCAAACGTCTCTTTCCCTCAAGCAACTGTAAGGATGGATGCCACAAAATCTTCTCTCCTTCCCATGTAGCATCCCCATCCGGTAGATTCCTCCACTGAATCACATATTCTCTGATCATCTTGTTCCTTAGTTGCCCCTCCCAAGTGTCCAAGGTAGCCAAATGGATTACAACATAAAGTGGCGGGAGATCCATGATGGAAACTACATGTTGTCCCATGGCCCTTTTGATACATGAGACACGAAAAATGTTGGGGCCCTTACTCCCCATGGGGAGCTCCAACCCTTATGCTACTTCCCCAACAAGATGTATCACCCTGTATGGTCCATAGAATAGCCTCTCAGTCCCCTTCTCATTCAATGTAGATTGTTTGCAAGGATGAAGATGGAGAAAGATCAAATTTTCCACCCCAAAATACATTCCTACCCACTCATGATAGGTATACAACTTACGCTAATCTTGGGTTGTAGTAATGTTGTCCTTGAGAGATTGAAATATGTATTGACTCTCCTGAATCTAATCTTGGACTCTAGGAGCCTTGCTTTCTCCAACCATGCTATCAATAATTGTTAGAGCATCATCACCATATGGAACAAAAAATAGAGAAATATTGATTTCCATATGAAATTCCAGAGGGTAACAACATCCCTCCAAATGGGACCAGCGCAACCATGCTCTTTTCTACCCCAAAACACCATTTTGTAAGTAGCTTCCTAGCCACTTGTTTTCACACTTTGTCTACCTATATGTCTGGTGGTAATAACTGGTATGTGGTCTCAACTTGGTACCCCCCAACTGAAACAACTCTTACCGAAATCCATCCAAGACATGGTTATCTCCATCATTGACTATGGTCGTAGGAAAACCATGAAGACCAAGGAGAGGTTCAGCCCCTTATGAAATAGTACACTGAGAATAGATGGCAAAGAAATGTAAATACTTCTTTATTTGACCAATGATCATAAAGACACAATCCTTTCCATGTAATATTGGAAAATTTGTGATGAATTCCATAGAATAGCTCCCCCATATCCCTCTCAGAAAAGGAAGTGACTGTAACAACCTTGCAGGATGGTTGTTTTATTCTTCATTCTTCTCACAAACTACGCACTTCCTGATAAGCTGGAGCACACTCTCCTTGAGGCCCTCCCATGATAATCTCTCCCTAATGGCCTGATATGTCTTAATGAAACCTTGGTGGCCGGAAAGGGGTGAATCATGTGCTAATCCTGGTAATAGATGACCTCATCCATCACTCTATACCTCTCAACTATCGTATTCCCATGAAGTACCTCACATGTAAAGTGGTCCTTGGAATACTCCATCAACAACTGGGACTCCCAATCTGAATCCACAGTCATCAATGTTAGTGCTATTGGTTTATGTGATAAGGCATATGTTACCTCATTGTTTCTCTCTTTGACATATTCAATGTTAGATTCATATCTTGGAATTATGCTAACCCACTTTTGTTGCCTCTCTTGTAGCTGCTTTTTCTCAAGAAAATATTGAAGATTGTGATAGTCAATCTTTACTTGGAGGTTTTTTCCCATCCAATATTGATTGAGTTTGGACAATGCATGCATGATGTCTAGAAACCCATTCTCATATATGGAATACACCTTCATATGTGGAAGTATCTTCCGACTCTCAAAGGCTATGGAATAGCCTCCTTGCACTGTATCTGTGCCATCACCTACCCTTGAAGCATCCTATTCCAGTGAAAAAGGCTGGGTGAGATATGATAATACATATACCAGACCAATATCCATCTCCTTCTTGAGCCAATCAAAGGCCCTATGCATAGTTTTGGTACCATCAAAGTATTTCCTCTTAACTAGATCTGTGAGTGATGCCGCTAGTTATGAGAACTCTTTATCCAACTTCTTGTCTGGAGGCCTTGTTGGTGGAATGCCTCCAAATACTGTAAGATTATGGCCTAGAGTAGACTGATTCTTCCTTACCTCCTCTATGTAAATTAGTCTCCATATTATGTGCAGAGAGTTCCTGAGGTGGATAAGTGTGCATGCCCCTCATCATTTGATGCTTACCGTTATTCTTGTATGTCCATTCCATCTGCAAGGTCTCCCAATCTGTGGTGACCTTCCCCAACGTAATCAACCACTGCACACCTAATATCACATTGGTGTTAGGAATATTGACCAAAAAGAAGTGATCAGTCAAATTTTATGTCCCCAAGGTTATAGACAATGTTGGAACATACTTCACACATTGCATGGTTCTAGATCTTGAAACCAAAACTGAGAATCCTTCGAAATCATCTATTGGTATGGTTCTCTTATGCACTATATGAGCATCAATAAAATTGTGGTTAGCCCCAATATCTATCAATACTGACACCCGTTGTCCCTCAACTGTGCCTCGGACTCTCAAGCTCATATACTTGGGAACTCCCCACAAAGATGCAAGGTCCCATCCAATTGGGGAAAATGCCCCATTTCCACCACCTAGTGGTGGGGGATCCTCTCCTAGTGCCACAAGACTGATGTATCCTTCTAGTTACTCCTCTTCCTCCTTTTCACTATCAGAGAATACCTCAATATAGTGTGCTTTCTCTGCAACACACCGATGCCCTGGTGCCCATGGTTCTTGTCAAGTGAAGAAAAGCTTCCTCCTTCTCGAATCTCTTCAGAAAAAATTACTAAGAGCTCCTTTTTTCTAGTTCTCCTTTCAGGGAGGAACCTTCGGAACTTTCCCCTTAAACTGAAAAGTCAGATTTTTCTGAAATGGAGCGCTTGCCATTGGAAAAGCATCCTGTAAGTCCCTATCCCTCTCAATGGAATCTTAGAGCGTAGTTGGTCTAGTGGACTTGACCAACCCATGCAAAGGCTTTGCTAGCCCATCAATGGACATATAGGCTCTCCTAGTTGTAGATAAATTTGGCACCATGACTGAAAGTTTTAGAAATTAAGAGATATAGGTCTCCAGATTTCCTAACTGCTTGAGCTTGATTAGCTCAAAAAAGGGTGCCTCTGGATCTCTTCGGTCAAATCTTTCTACCAACCTCCGGGCGAATTCTCCATATGCAGTCACATTTGCATGAACCAATGTAGATAGACTGTGAAACTACCATTCATGTGCTTCACCTTCCAGGTGCACCGCTGATATGTTAATAGCTTCAATCTCTGGTACTTGGTTCAACTACAAATAGATGTCTCATTTTTCCACCCAAGCCTTGGTTGTGCACTTGGATGACCCATCAAAATTAGGTAGAAAGAATCTACCCATAATATGTTGTAGATCATTTTTCTTCATGTATCCTCCACTTCTATTGTTATTACGGGGCCTCCTATTATCCTCAATCTGACAGAACTATTGAAATTTTAGATTCTCCTTGAACTTTTGAGATTTAGATTCATACTCTAGAAATTAATCCCATTGCTAGGAATGTAGGCATGGTGGAGCATTGGGAAAATTACTGCATTACTGGTTTCTCACACCAGTGATGTGAAATTCTAGAGCTTTCTCCATGTATAAACCCTCATGGGGTCTCCTTATGCCTTTCCATCCTCATCTCCTTGATTTATTTGGCAATACCTTGCATGGTTTTGAGAAGAAGCTTTGAAAACTCCTTTTCATCCATTTTTCCTAATATTTGAGTCTTGCCTTTGTCTTCTCCTTTTTTTGTATAATAAAACCTCTGTCCTCTATTAATATACTGTCTCTCCCGTTCTGTGAGATTTTCTTATTCCTTTGATGACATAGATGTAGTGCTTCATAGGCTGAGCCAAGATTATGCTCTGAGACCACTGTCATATTCCAAATTAGGAAAGATGGGGATATTGAACATAAAATTGGAAAATGCAGTAAAATATAAAAACATAAAACATTAGCAGATTATAGAGAAATTTTATTAGATATGACAGCAGAAAATGAGTACAAGATCACAAGGAAAAAGGCACTCAAGCTAGGCAAAACAAGCATAAAATGACCCATACATCAATGCATGAAACACTGCTACTACAAAAATGTCGGAATACCATGACTGGATATTCCTATTGAGAATAACTACAGTTGGAAAATAATAATACATGGATCTTCTCATATAATGCTCAGAAAATGTCGGGATCATAGATCTAAGATCTCTAGCACAATTCCAAGATAACCCATAAAGGGTTTTTTGAAATACTGAAGATGAAAAATGCAGCCATAGGGCTGAATTATGCTCTGTAAGTGATTAACTACTAGGAGGTGAATGATATAATAAGAAAATAGCTGATACTCCCCCCCACTGACTTTCCAGATGAAGGGTTTTTCCCCTCACAGGAAAATAAGCTTAAGAACTTGGGTTCTCAACCGTCCACTACAACTGCCCTCCTGAATTGCACAATTCTTGAAGGATATTGCATTGCTAAAGGTGGCTAAAGATTGGCCTGATACAGGATGATGAAATGAAGCTCAAAGGAACCTCTCCTGAGTGGGCACTCAAAGTCCCCCAAGGATGAGGGTGGGATTTCCACCTGGAAACACCCTTGTGCTAAACAGCTGAAGCATGATGAAAGTCATAAAAGAACAAACATAAAAAATATTCAGAATGCCCTCTATGGCTTCCATATCCTTCCTTATATTCTTTGTGAGCCTCCTCTCCTTGGGTCCCACTAATTAAATATGCTACTCTAATGGAGACTCCCTCCCATTATGACTGCGTCGTCCTCCAATATCTCTCCACTACCTCCATGAATGCGTTATTGATTTGGTCAATATTGACACCATCCACATGCATTGACCCCAATTCACACCGAATGTCTTATTCAACTAGATGGACTGATCCACATTCACATTAGAAGTGGTTTTATTCCTACTAAAGATATTTATGGGTCTCTTTACCCTCTTATTCATTATTTGATTAATAAAAACAAAATTTAACATTCCAACTAGCTAAAAGCTAATTAGGAATATTACATCCACTTCACATGCAGCCTATGACCTTTCACCTTTTTTTCTCCAATTCTCCATTATTTTCATAAATAAAATGCCAATTAATGCCTCTTTTCGTTTTCAAAGCCTTTTCCATTACCTTTGCCAATTTCCACTTAGCCGTAATAACCAAATGGACACCCAATAAGATGTTTTTCATAACATTCATCTTGGAATATGTGTCCCATGACTTTGGTATTATTTTTCCTTTATTAACTTTATTACATGGAATTTTAACCATGGTTGTTATAAAACCCTCCCCTTTGGGGACCACCGTCCTCGGTGTTCAATGACACCTATAACTAGCAAGACAACTTAAAACTAAAACATACTACCCATGGAGCTTTATAACTTAGCTCAATGCAATATTTACAATGAACAACCTGCTGAAACAAAAACCAACATAAGTAATATGACAACATAATAACCATACCGCTAATTGGAGCTTTATAACACAACTTGATGTGGTATTTACATCATATATATGCATATATAGACAAACAAAATAGAACCCAAAATCATATACCAAAAGACATCCACTCAACAAAAGAATAGAGAAGGACACGTAGCCCGCATATGATCAACCATATCCCATGTAGATTCATCAAGACCAAAATGCTTCCATTGCACCCTAACTTGCTTTATTTCTCAATTCCAAAGCATGAGATGTTTCTGATGAAAAATTCACTTAGGTTTCAGATGGAATTTTCATTTTGGTTCCACCTACAATACATGCCATTAAATCACAAGATCAACATGATTTATATATATTTTAAGAAATAAAACATGGAAAACATCATGGAATTTCACTGTTGAAGGGAGTGCAAGTTTGTAAGACACCAGTACAATCCTCTCAAGGATATCAAAAGGCCCACAATATCAAGGATCTAGCTTCACACATAACCTAATCCTCAAGGAGTACTTCTTGGGATTGGTGCACAAGTACAACTATTCTCCAACCTGAAATTCCTTAAATACCCCACGCTGATATGCATAGTTCTTCTGTCTATCTTGTGCTAGCTTTAAATCAGTCTTGATAACCTACATTTCCTATTGCATCTATGCCAACATGTCTGGTCCTATCAATATTTTGTTAACTGGATCAATCCAACTAATGGGAGTATTAAAAATCTGCCCATACAACGCCTCAAATGGAATCATCCTCAAATATTCATGATACCCATTTTTGTAAGAAAACTCAACCAGTGGAAGATACTCTTCCCACTTCCACTGTTGATGCATAATATACATCCTTAACATGTTCTCTACAATCCCATTAACCCTCCCTGTCTGTCGATCTATTTTTGTATGATAATTTGTGATGAAGGTCAAATCTATATGAAAACCTGCAAATAACTCTTTCTAGAACCTAGAAGTGAACTTGAAATATCCTCCAGAAACAATCTTTCCAGGAATACCATGCAACCTCACTATATCTCTCATGAATACCTGTGCTACCTCACTAGCTAAATTAGTATACTTCACTAGAATAAAGTGAGCTACCTTAGCCAACATGTCAACCACGACCATGATAGAATCATTATATCTATATTTCCTTGACAAACCTATGATCAAATCCATAGAAATTACCTTCCATTTCCACTCTAGAATCAAAATCGGTTGTATTAAACCACCTAGATTCTTACACTTTTTCTTTACTTGTTTATAATCCAAACATCTAACCATAAATTTTTCCAACTCTTTCTTGATATTTTGACAATAGTAGAACTTCTTAACCACTGTCAATGTCTTCTGATAACTCGAATGACCTGAATACATCTTAACATGAAATTCCATCAAGATAAGCTTCTTGAGCTTTCCGTTATTTGACACATAGATCCTATCCCGAAATATAATCAAACCATATACCATGAGATGATAGTCCACATCATGTACACTTGTACCTTTCTTCTGTAACCTGTGCCTATGCTTCTCGTACCTTTCATCTTGTTGTCCATCCTATAATATCAAATCCTGTAAATTTTTCCCATATGAACTCATAGCTTCTATGTGATTTACCTGTACTCGAATAGTCAGAATATTGGTTAATGATACTCGAGAGCTTTCATGCTTCATTGCACAGTATATCAATGGACCCATTTTGGAGGAAAATTTAATTTCAAATTGTGAGGAAGATGTATATCTAGATGTCAAAGAATCACACAAAATTTGGATGAATGAGAGATTAGAATTTGGTAAAAGGGTTGAAGAGTTATCAAAGATAAATTTTGAGTTGAATTGAAAAATATTAATTAAGCCTCATGGTCATTAGCACGAGGCAAATTTTTAGGGGCTAATATTCTCAAGTAGACTTATTTTCCATGATTTTTCCAAAAAAAATATTCGTTAATTTCCATTTTTTCTAAAACAATATTCCCCCAAATTTTATAGTATAAATTTGCTTTACCCTAAAAAACACCAAAATATTATATAGAGGCCATATAAAATTATTATAAATTAAAATAATTTTACAAAAACATTTACAAACATCTTAAAATTTTCATATTATGTACTAGTGAGATTCACCAAGATTTCTAAACTTAAAAAAAAAAATCATTCTTAAAATTTACCCCGATTGGCGAGTCCTCAAGACTCACAGACTTGAAAAGTAAGATTCTGCCACTTATTCAAGCTTATTTCATCAATTTCCAGCTATATATGAAATATCATTCTCCTTAAGATATGACACCCCTTCTAGATATCTATCAGCAATGGCAGGAAGCCACTAGCTCGATGTCAACTTAAAGTCATCTCATTCTATTTTTATTTTCAAAATGTAACTATTTTACTATTTTATGCTAAGTTTGTTTTGGTTTAATTGAGATAATATAAGAGACTCAATTTATCTCATATTTTTTAAATAAGACAATAAATATGGCTCTCAAACTCATGCAAAGGGTTCCGAATTTTTGCAAAAAGAGCTCCTGTTGCACTTTTGTACTTAAGTATTTTTATTAATATATTTGAATTATCTTGATTCCAACATGCAAATACTGTGAGTAGATTGGGTACTTTTATCTTCTTTGTTTTCTGTTTATGTTTAAAGGAATCTGTATATTTAAAGTAAAGTATTGTTATTTGTACTTTGTTTTAATTGATTGAAGCTCACTATTGATGTGTGAATAACTAATTGTTTCAAGCATATTGAGAAATTTAGCACTATTACATATGTGTTTGTGCTAAACATTAATTTGGTTAACTATGGAATCAAATTAATATTTTTTCAATTCCGCTTATAAAAGTTATATCCTAAAAATATTTATTTACATTCTTGTAACATTGTCTTTGTCTCACATATGCGTTATAATACATGGGTAGAATAGATTATAAGTCAAATATTATATTATTTTATTTTGGTATTTTTATGTCATAGTAATCACTCCAATTTCACCCATTTATTCTCTAGTTCCACCTAAGCCTTACCTTATGGGTAACTAGAACTAGTTAAACCAAATGGAATTTCTAAATCAAATGGAAAAGGGTCTAAATTGGAAGTATGAGAAGGTGGTATCCCAATTGTGATGAAATAATTTTTGGACATCAATAATTTTGGTGCTAGAATGAGGGCCATTTGAATATTAATGGAAAGAAGATATAAAAGAAAAAATACTAGTCATTCTAAGAGTATTTCACTTCCCTTAGCCACTCCACCAACTTCTAGATCTTCATCTCATTCCCCTCCACATAGATCTGGAGTTTCAAAGCCTCCGCACGCTTCTCCTAGTAATGTTCATAGATATTCTAGTGGACATTCTACAACCACACCTTTACCTCCTGAGCCCCATTTTTCTCCAAAAATCCAAAGTATCATACAAAAATCTTGAAGGATTTTATATTTCTTGGGAATAGTTAGAAGAGCCAGAGGTTTCATAAGGAAGTGCTACTTCATCCCTAAAAGGTTCACAGATATTAAGAAGAGATCAAAGTGATAAATTAGGAGTTTAAAATTTCAAATTTCCTTTAGATACTCATCACATAAAGACACATATTTTATCCACTGGTTCATCTGTGAGTGAGAAAATCTCTTCTACTTCTCCTCCACCTACACCTAATCTTTCCTCAGTCACACAATCATCACAATCTTATCCATCTTACAATTCATCCACTATTTCTATCCTTATTCATCTGACAGTCACTGCTATTATTACTAGTTCTATATGAGCATCATGATCTATTGTTACTTCCTATGTTTCTGGTACTAGCACCACTACTTTTGGTTCCACTATTTCTACCAGAATCAAACAAAAACCATGGAAAACCACAGGAGCTATAAATATTACCATTCCTTTACATCCTCTTCTTAAGCATCCTGAGAGATGGTTACTTCAATATAATCCTGACAAAGGCCTTCCAACATAAGAACACATTCATAATTTTATGTTAGCTATCAATCTCAACGGTGTTTCCGAAGAAGATGTTGTATGTATATTTTTTCCTTGTGTTTGAAGGTTCAGATAGATCATGGTACTTATATTTTCCTCCCAACTCAATTGATAACTGGAATAATGATCCAGTGGATCAGTAAAATTCTCAAAATTCAAAGCTTTCAAAAGTTCTTGAAACTAGTGCCAAAACAAAGATGTCAACCCCCTACATCCAACACAACTCAAATCGCTAAAAAAAGATTTTATATGCTCTCAATATCCCGTTTTGATTGTTTTCTTAAATAACTAGAAATTTTGTAGTGGGTTGTGTTGAGTCTCAAATCTGCATCTTTTCCATACACCTTTCTATACCTTTTTCATTCACCTGAACCTCCCAAGTTGTCAATATCATTGTATATTAATTGCAAAAGAGCATCTAAAATGGTTTTTAACTATATTTTTGTGTCTGCTGTTTGATTTAGATTTTGCTCATTTAGCTGTGGAATCTTGCCACTTTCCGTAGCTGCTGCAACTTTTCACAGCCATTTTGTGAAACTCTATGTTACAGGTGTCTTCAGGTAAAATGAGCCACATGGGCAAGTCAGAAATGATGTGGACATGGATTGTGTCCTATTGGCTCGAGAAAATTCACCTAAGGAGGCTACGGTCAAAGGTAGCCAAGTGGAAGTCAACCGTAGAATCCCACGGTGACAAGACTCTGTTTCTCGTCACATGGAGATTTATACGGCCATTTCTGAATTGCGGGAGACAAATCAACACCTGTACATGGCTCCATAATCCGAATTCAAACATCCACTCTTCATAGATTTACTCCTCAACGTGGCCATGATCCTAGATCTCTGGACGTAATGGTTTACGTGTTCTCTATCAGCATAAACTTTAGGGAATTAGTTACATTTCCTTTGTTATAAATAATGAGTTTGCATACGCATATTAGATTAGTCTCTATTAGATTTTATTAGTCTCCATTAGCTTCTAGATAGCTCTGTAATGTAATTACGTTGCCACTGTGCCGTAATATCACCTTTCTGTTATGACTGCATTTTAATATATAAGAAGACTCTGTTTCCAAGCGTAATTCGTACTTGAAGATTGTTGCCAAGGCTAGTGTAGAGGGCCCCTGCACACGCTGAGGTTTTGTGCATTATTGTATAGTTCTTGTTTTATTTCTTTAAGCTCATTGTACCATAATTCATTCATGTGTTTATACATTGCATCTTTCATGGTATATATGCTTCATTTCTGTTTATAATCTTTCATGATTTACATTTTACTTCTGTCTTTCATGTTTTATGTTATTGTTAACTGATCAGTGTTCTTGTTTCAGGTTATAAATAGGCAGCCCGGGCATTTGCATAACTTTTTGACTAATGACATGGAATTAATATTGTTCTGCTGCTAATTTACTTTTCTTAGTTTCTTTTTAATTTCAGTACTGCTTTGTTTATTTCAGTCTTGCACATTTGTTTCAGTAGTTAGATTTAGATATATCAAATTGTTTATGACATCTTCAGTTACCTCCGAAAGCCACAGCTGGACTGATGGTGAGGGATTGAAGTATGAATGTATAGTTTGATATTAGTTTACTTTCTGCAAGTTAGAAATATTAAATTGCTTATGACATCTTCAGTTACCTCCGAAAGCCAGAGCTGGACTGATGGTGAGGGATTGAATTATGAATGTGTAGTTTGATATTAGTTTACTTTCTGCAAGTTAGATATCGGGTTACTCAAGTTGTTTATGGTTACCTCCAAAAATCATAGCTGGACTAATGATGAGGGATCAGAAGATAAGTTGATGTAATTTGATTTAGATTTACTTTGTTGCAACTTTTGGATTTCTTTCAGCATAGTTTCTTTTGTGTTTAGACAACAACAAGGATAGTTTGGTTTCCATGCTCAATAGTTCACTGTTTGATTTATTAGACTAGCGGCACATTTTCATTTCAGCAGCACATTTTCATTTCCTTTCAAGTTTTGTCATTGTATGTTTCAAATTCCTTTTTAAGTTTCAAGTTGGTAAATCATTATAGAGGATATCATTTCCTTGAAAAATCATAACCATACTTGTTTTTATTTTAGAATTTCCATCTCACATTAGAAAACCAAAAACGACAAAAAGTTAAGAAATAGGTTATCTTTCACATATAGTGCGCCGCACTTCATCAGCTTACGAATCCCGGATTGATAAATTAATGTAGCAATTTAGGACACACTAAATTGACCAAACATTTTGGCGCCGTTGCCGGGGAAGTGTAACTAGGTAGCCAATTTCTTAAAAAAAAAAAATAATAATAATAAAAGAAGGGAAAACTTGATAACTTCTTGAAGTATGCTCTCCTCTTGCACCTAGTGTGATCTGGAGGATCAGAAAAGAGAGTTATTGGTTTAGTAATTTCTTAAGTATGCTCTCTTCTTGCACCTAGTGTGACCTGGAAGATCAGAAAGAGAATTATTAGCCCAACTTTTAAAAATAAAAAATAAAAATAAAAAAATGACATGCATAGAGCAAGAGATTCTAGGGGAAGGTTTATAGCTAAATCCAAGAGTTCGATTTTTACAACTCCATCTTCTTCAAGGCATAGAAAAGAATCACCACCATCCACCCCTAGCCTTAAGATTTTTGGAATTCAAGGAACAACTGAATTAGAGGATTCTCCTATACCACTTACTAAATTTCATTTAGAAAAGGAAGAGACTCTCTCTCATCCTCCCTCGATAGAATAACTAGAGGACTTTAAAGGACTATAAAGAAACTATCATGGCAGAGGAAATAATAGATGGATTTGGAGGTAGAGGTAGAAGAGGAGGAAACAATGGAGACAACAATGGTGAAGAAAATAATGGAAGAAATAGGGAAGGAGACAACTTGTTTGGATTCCCTATAGTTGATGAGGAAACTCATACAACAATGAAAAATATCTCACCATCTGTCCTTCCTAACTTTTATGGATTGCGAAGTGAGGATCCTGAAACATTTCTGTTTGAGTTTGAAGTCGTATGCCGAACCTATGACTATATGGAAGACTCTCAAAAACTCAAACTATTTCCTTCAACTTTGAAGGGAGCTGCTTTGAAATGGTTCATGGGATTAGCTACTCAATCTATTAGAACTTGGAATGATATGAAACAAACATTTTTGGATAGATACTTGGACTATTGTATGCCCACCAATCACAAGGATGAGGTATTCAAAATGATGCAAAAATAAGATGAAAATTTGGAAGACTTACTTGAAAGATTTCAATACAACTTGAAAAGAGCAAAGATGAGCAACTTAGATGATGAAACCTTGAAAGCCCTCATATTAAAAGCCATTAGAGATGAATGGATAGATATTTTAAACATGATGGGAAAAGGAGACATTTCTCAACTTCCACTTCGTGATATAACAGAACTATGTGTCCATCTCTTAAGAGGAAAATCTAAAACAGGAAAAGGGCCTAGGGATCCTTCTCTTATTAGGGCTAACAAATCTGCAACTGGATCAGTAAGTAGGGCAGAGATTGGTAATATGCTTGATGAATTCAAAACTGATATCTTAGAGAGCCTTAGTGAACAACTAGACACCCTTAAAATCCAAAACAAGCAGAAAGCAGAAACAGATGCTTTAGCCATCTTTTGTCCGAAATGTAGGAAGAAACATGCTTTAAGGGAATGTCCCTTGGATGCAAAATTTGTAGAAACATGTATGATTTGCTCAGAGAATCATGAGACCAAGGATTGTCCATCAATTCCTAGACTCAAAGCTGTCTTTCAAGAAGATCCAAATTCAGTAGAATCTCTCTGTTTTGTTGCAAGAAGACCTTGGCAGGGACAACAAACTCAAGGGTTTAACAACCCTATGAATCTTCAAACCCCACCAAATTGGAATCCTTGGCAAGAACCTTGGCTCCAACATCAAAATCCATATCGGCCATGGGTACAAGGGATGCAAAATCCTTATGGGAGATTTGCTCAATTTTATCAATATCCTCCATCTTTTCAAAATCAACAAGCTCCACAACTTCCAAACCAAAATCCACAACTTTCATTGCCATTTCCACAACAACAACCTTCTCAACAAAATCCAAATCCTCAACTCATGCTCCCATACCAACAAAAGACAAATCAACTTCCAGCTCAGCCATTGCCAAATTCTAATAATAAAAATCCTCAGAATACTTACATGGTAGAAGGACAACAATTTCCTACCTATATGATTGTTCCTCTCAATGATGTACAACTCAGATCTGGTAGAGTTTTAGAAAAACCTTCTATAGATATTCAAGAGCAAGATACCTCTGAGGAGAACTCTCTTGAAGTCAATAAGGGTTCTGAGGAAGCATCTCTTCAAAATTTAAACATTCAAAAAGAAAAAGAAAAGTTAACACCCACAACTCCTATAGTTGAGCAACCTGCATCTTCATCTACACTTCCTTTTCCTGAATGACTACAAATTGACAAGGGGGTGGAAAAACAAATTTTGTTGCCTAACTATGACTTTCTAGATGAATTGAAGAATGTTTGTATCAAGATTCCCTTGCTACAATACATTCGAGAGATTCCTATTCTAGAAAAAACAATAAAGGAGTCGAGTTTCAAAAGACCAGGAAGGAAACTAAAAGACACAAGAAGAATCCACCTGGTAGGAAAAATTGCAGATATCATGATGGGAAAAATTACCATGCAGAAGTATGTAGATCCAGGAAGTCCAATTGTCAAGACACATATAAATGGGATAGAAATTCCAAACACATTGATTGGCTTAGGGGCTGCTATCAACATTATGAGTAGACAGACTATGGAACAGCTAAAACTTCCTAACCTTCTTTTTACACCTACTTTACTGCAACTTGTAGATCGATCAATTATTAAACCAGATGGTGTATTAGAAGATATTTTAGTCTCCTTAGATTCTTGGGAATATCCAGTAGATTTTATGATTTTGACTCCCAAGAGTAATCTAGGAGGGCACCCACTTATCCTAGGAAGACCTTGGCTAGCCACAGCTGATGCTTTTATTAGTTGTAGATCTGGGGACATGTACATTTCTAATGGTAATTAGACAAAGAAATTCAATTTGTATCCTCCAGCAAAAGCAATCACAGAAGTAGGAGACAATGAATGGGTCGATGATGAGGACATTATACAACCTGTCTTTACTATTTCTGAAATCAGTGAGGATAATCAAATTCTGAACACATTAGAAAATTTTGAGACATCTTCAGAATATGACCCCACACAATTTCAGTTGGAATCTGACATAGAATATTTATCATCAAGACAAATGTCTCTTTACTCTATGGAAGAGTTTGGTAGTTCTATCATTGATATTTTTCCACGAAAAACATTGAATATCAACAAGCATTTGGAAAAGTCACAACAAGAAGAACTAACCAAAGTCTTGCAAAAACATTCTACTGCATTTGCATGGGAGTATACTGACATGAAGGGTATTGATCCTAAGACTTGCATCCATCATATCTATATTGAGGAAAACAGTAGACCAATCGGACAACCTCAAAGAAGGATGAATCCAAATCTTAGGGAGATAGTGAAAGAAGAGCTCCAAAAACTTCTCAATGTAAACTTCATTTATCCAATTTCGGATAGCCGATGGGTTTCTCCTTTGGTTATAGTACCTAAAAAGAATGGTAAATGGAGGGTATGCATTGATTACAGGGAATTGAACAAAGCAACTTTGAAGGATCACTTTCCTTTGCCTTTTATCGATCAAGTATTAGACACATTAGCAGGTAAAAAGTACTTTTCATTTTTGGATGGTTTTAGTGGCTATAATCAAATTCAGGTAGCACCTGAAGATCAAGATAAGGCCACATTTACTTGTCCATGGGGAACTTTTGCCTACCGAGTGCTTCCTTTTGGGTTATGTAATGCACCAGCAACATTCCAAAGAGCAGTACTAGGAATTTTTTCTGATCTAATTCATGATTGTGTAGAGGTTTATATGGATGATTTTACGGTTTATGGTAATTCATTTGAAGAGGCATTAGAAAATTTGGAAAAAGTTCTTATAAGATGTAAAGAAACAAACCTTTCATTAAGCCATGAAAAATGCTTTATGATGTTTACTGAAGGGATTGTTTTGGGGCATCATATTTCGGGAGATGGGATTAAGGTTGATAGATCAAAAGTTGAAGTCATCTCCAAGTTGCCTATTCCAAATTGTCAAAGAGATGTTAGAAGTTTTCTGGGATTTACTGGTTATTATAGAAGATTTATAGAAAACTTCACTAAAATAGCATCTCCACTCTTCAAATTGCTTAAAAAAGACTGTGAATTTAAATGGGATCCTGATTGTCAATCAGCTTTTGAAACTTTGAAAACAAGAATATCTGAAGCACCTATCTTGAGAGGACCAAATTGGAAACTCCCTTTCCATATTTCTACGGATGCTTCAGATACAGCTCTAGGAGCTCTGTTGGGTCAAAAAGATTTAGTTCCTTATGCCATTTATTATACCCGTAAAAATTTGACTCCCACAGAGTTGAATTATACTGTGACTGAAAAAGAGTTTTTAGCTGTTGTTCATGCAATTAATAAGTTTAGACATTACATAACAGGCTATGAAACTTTTATTCATACTGACCATTCTGCAATTAGATATTTAATGAACAAACCTGTTACTAATGGCAGAGTGACAAGATGGCTTTTACTTTTGCAAGAATTCAATATTACTTTGTTAGATAGACCAGGAAAACAGAATACAGTAGCTGATTTCTTGTCTAGAATTCAAAATACTAAAGAAGATTCTCCTGTAGAAGATAAGTTTCCTGATGAATATTTGTTTGCAGTAACTATTAAGACCCCTTGGTATGCAGATATTGCTAACTATTTGGTTACAGGGAAACTACCTTCACATTTATTTCCAAGAGAAAAACGAAAGATTATTCAGGAGAGTTCAAAATATTCATGGATTTCTAACGAATTGTTTAAAACAGGGCCAGATCTTGTGATCAGAAGATGTGTCAGGGAATATGAAATGCCTGATATTCTTAAGGCATGTCATGATGAACCATGTGGCGGACACTTTGCGGACAAAAGGACGGCCTATAAAATCCTTTCTTTGGGATATTATTGGCCTTCCCTCTTCAAAGATGCAAAACAATATGTCAAAAGGTGTGATAGCTGCCAAAGAGTAGGGAAACCTACCCTTTCAAATGAAATGCCATTGCAAACACAAGTACTCATTGAACCCTTTGAAAAATGGGCTTTAGATTTCATTGGACCTATTAATCCACCATCTAAGCAAAAGAATTATATATTGGTTTGTACTAATTATGTTACTAAATGGGTAGAAGCTAAAGCATTAGTATCTGCTACTGAAAATTCAGTTGTTCATTTTCTTTATGAGGATATTTTTACTCGCTTTGGTGTTCCAAGAGAAATTGTGACAGATCAGGGGAGCCAATTCACATCAAATTTGGTGGAGAAGTTGATGAAAGAATACAAAATCAAGCACAAAAGATCTACTCCTTACCATCCACAAGCAAATGGTCAAGTGGAGTCCACAAACAAAGTTCTTGAAAGTATCATCACCAAAACTGTTCATCTACATAGAAGAGATTGGGCAGAAAGGCTTTCAGAAGCCTTGTGGGCCTACAGAACTACATGGAGGAATACAACGGGACATTCTCCCTATGAACTTGTTTATGGGAAAGAAGTCTTGCTCCCCATTGAGTTCCAAGTCAAGACCTTCAAGATAGCAGTTCAGTTGGGGATGGACTTATCAGAAGCCCAAAAGCATAGAATGGAGCAATTAAATGAGCTAGATGAGATCAGACAAGAGGCAATTCTAAGAACTGATCCAGTTCAATATAAAAGAGCTAAATGGCATGACAAGTACATCAAAGAGAAGAAGTTTCAAGAAGGAGATTGAGCATTGTTATTTGATTCCAAGTTTAAAGTTTTTCAAGGAAAATTTCAGACTCATTGGCTTGGGCCATATGCGATTGACAAGATCTTTAGCAATGGAGTGGTAAGAATCAAGACCATTGATGAGTTTCAAACTCCTCTTATTGAAAGTTTATCATAAGCCACTCTCAAAAGAGGATTTTGTCAAAAATTTTCAAGAAAATTCTGCAATCAGGCTGGTACAAAAGAATTATTCTTCTCCACCAGCCTAGCTTTTGTTCTTTTCAGTTAAAAAAAAAATAAAAAATTGTATAAGCCTGAAAACCAATCACTGATTGGCAGTCTTATACATAAAATATAGGGTGAAAATTAGGAACACCTGACACTCTATATTTTCCAAAAAATCTCTCTTTCATTTCACAAGTTTTGTGACCACCCACTCCATTCCATTCCACTTCATTCCACTTCATTTCACTTCATTTCACTCCATTCCACTCCATTTTATCTGTTTCATTCCATTTCATTAATAAAATTCTTTTTCATGACCATTTCCATCTAGTCATTTGTCATCCATTCATGATCATTCATCCAAATAATAGCTTTGTCAGTTTCCGCAGCTAACATCTGTTTCCGCAGCTGACACCAATTTCCACAACCAGAAGCAGATTCCGCAGCTACTACTCTGTTTTCAAAAGAATGTACAGCCAGATGTTATTTCCATAATCATGAAATAAAATGCAGGTATGAGGACCAAAAAATGAAGACATGGAGCATTCAAGATATCAATGAGGAGCAACAAATTGAATACCAAGGAAAAAGGAAAAGATTCCAAGGTATGAGTAAAATTCATTTCAAATAGCGTTGAAAACACATTTTTATATAGTTCTAAACCACAAGCTCCATCCATTATGTGCAATGATTATATTGACAAATTATGTAACCCTTTCACGATCTCCATATGATCCTCCCACATTCATTCTCAAACGGTTCCATAATTAAACCCCCGATCTTCACTCATACTCCGATATTCCACTGGTGACAATGAGACGTAGTTGATTTGACTACAGCTTCTTACAGCCGCATAAATCCATAGCCGTTGTTTAAACGTGCTCACATTTATTTTGCAGCCACCAAATTTCAAAACACTGCCGGATGTATTATACTCCTCCTATTGTTCTGTTAATCTCACAGCCGTATCTCTGCCATGCTCATGAAACCCCTCTCTGTTCCACCTCACTCCATTTCGTTCTCTGTTACGCTACAGCCTGTATACCCACTCTCTAATATCTACCTACAGTCATTGTGCTCATTTCTGTGCATTCAGCTGTTCTACTTCCATTGAACCCTCACGCAGGCAAATTTTTGAGGAGCAGAAAGAAGGATGGGTAAATTGCTAAGAGCAGAACCAGAAGGACCTAAGTTCATGGAAGGGTATCCACAAGTAAGGGATATATTGAAGAAAGAAAAGTGGCTGCGGTTTATCCAAAAGTTCAGAGGTTATCATAAAGAAGTGACAAAAGCATTTGCAAGGTCGTTCAATGGCCTGGAAGTAGATATTGGAGACCTTAAGTTTGCAGTGAACGAGGCATCTATAGCAACTGCCATGGAACTTCCTCAAGAGGGTGAGCGTTGGTTTAAGAATAAAAGCATTAGTGATGAAGCCTGGAGAATAATCTTACGAAACCAAGGTATGGACATAACTATTTTTAAAAGAGGAATTCTTGTTCATGCATTGAAAGAGGAATGGGCTACTTTGTTGCTAGTTGTTCAAAAATTCATTACCTGTGAAGGCCGTTTTGGGTCCATGTATATGTACCATACCAGATTGCTGATGAATTTTCTAGATAATCAAACTCTCAATATCCCATATTTTCTATTAAATAGTTTGAAGAAAATGTCTGTGACTGTTCAGAAGCATTTGGGAGATGTAGAACCACATCTATATCACCATGGTCTTGTAAAAATTTTGATTGAAAAAGAGTTAAAGGAGAAGAAAGACACATGGGAACAATTTTTGATTAGAAATTTCTTTGAGGAACCTCAGGAAATTCCTGAAGGAATCACATCAAGAAGGAGTAGGAGAAAAAGAATAAATGATGAAACTCAAAGTACTCCTACTCAGGAAATTCCTGAAGGTAGCACATCAAGAAGGAGTAGGAGAAAAAATATAAATGATGAAACTCAAAGTACTCCTCAAGAAATTCCTGAAGGTAACGCATCAAGAAGGAGTAGGAGAAAGAGAACAAATGATGAAATTCAAAATACTCCTACTACTACAATTGAAAGAACTGATAGGGAAGAGAGACTGTCAAAAAGGAAGAAGAAAGAAACTAAGGGTAAAAAGCCAATAACACCAAAAGAGAGAAAAAGTATTGAGGCTATACATCAAACCCCTTCTTCCAAAGAAGAAGATCATCAAGTGTTATCTGAAAGATTAGTTTATCTTCAAAAACAGTCATCTATGGCCAAGAAGACAGAGAAAGGAAAACAAAAGAAAAAGGACAGTGGTCCACAGCGTGTGAGAAGAAGTTCCAGACTTAAGGGGAAATTGAGGAAAAAGCAAATGAAGGGACCCCATTTCATTGATTTGGGAGAAGAAACATCTGAACAGTCCCCAACTGACCATAGTCCATCTCACTCTCAGTCAGTTAGTGAACCTGGTTCATTACATTCTCAGTCAGACATTGAACATAGTCCATCCCATTCTCAGCAAGATGTTGATGTGAGCCCTTCTCAGCCAGATTTTGAAGATAACTCTCCTTCACGGCATTTTGGGGACAGCCCAATAAAAATGACACCTGAAATAGACCCCAAGTAGCAAGAAGTATATGATTATATAGAATCTTTGGAAAAAGCAGCTACAGGTCCCAGTACTTCGTCCATCCAGCCTCACACAGTACAAGATGATCTAGTCCAATCACTAAAACAGGAAGTCTTTGAGCTAGAGCTTTTAAATAAACACATTAAAAATGAAAATGAGGCATTGAAGGAACAAGGAAAATTAGACAAAATCATTCATGATAATACCATGCTACATCTGGGAATATGGTAGAAGAAGAACAAGAAATTGAAAAGGAAATGCCAGAAGTTAAGCAGAGCACTGGTTAATATCAAATTTAGGTGCTTAATGAAGAAGCCCAGGATGTTGGCAGCACCAAGGAAGAAGAGGAGAGGATTGGATGTACTGGCTGAAGTGTCAAGGCATATGAACTGAAGAAGGATTATCAAAATTTTGGTTGCATGAGGACATGCAACACCTTCACAATGGGGGTATGTTGAGTCTCAAATCTGCATCTTTTCCATACACCATTCTAGACCTTTTTCATTCACATGAACCTTCCCAGTTGTCAATATCATTGTATATTAATTGCAAAAGAGCATCTAAAATGGTTTTTAACTATATTTTTGTGTCTGCTGTTTGATTTAGATTTTGCTCATTTAGCTGCGGAATCTTGCCACTTTTCGCAGCTGCTGCAAATTTCCGCAGCCATTTTGTGAAACTCTATGTTACAGGTGTCTTCAGGTAAAACGAGCCACATGGGCAAGTCAGAAATGATGTGGACATGGATCGTGTCCTATTGGCTCGAGCAAATTCACCTAAGGAGGCTACGGTCAAAGGTGGCCAAGTGGAAGTCAACTGTAGAATCCCACGATGACAGGACTCTGTTTCTTGTCACATGGAGATTTATACGGCCGTTTCTAAATTGCAGGAGACAAATCAACGCCTGTACATGGCTCCATAAGCCGAATTCAAACATCCACTCTTCATAGATTTACTCCTCAACGCGGCCATGATCCTAGATCTCTGGACGTAATGGTTTACGTGTTCTCTATCAGCATAAACTTTAGGGAATTAGTTACATTTCCTTTGTTATAAATAATGCGTTTGCATACGCATATTAGATTACTCTCTGTTAGTTTTTATTAGTCTCCATTAGCTTCCAGATAGCTCTGTAATGTAATTACGTTGCCACTGTGCCGTAATATCACCTTTCTGTTATGACTGCATTTTAATATATAAGAAGACTCTGTTTCCAAGCGTAATTCGTACTTGAAGTTTGTTGCCGAGGTTGGTGCAGAGGGCCCCTGCACACACTGAGATTTTGTGCATTATTGTATAGTTCTTGTTTTATTTCTTCAAGCTCATTGTGCCATAATTCATTCACATGTTTATACATTGCATCTTTCATGGTATATATGCTTCATTTCTGTTTATAATCTTTCATGCTTTACATCTTGCTTCTGTCCATAATCTTTCATGTTTTATGTTATTGTTAACTGATTAGTGTTCTTGTTTCAGGTTATAAATAGGCACCCCGGGCATTTGCATAACTTTTTGACTAATGATATGGAATTAATATTGTTCTGCTGCTAATTTACTTTTCTTAGTTTCTGTTTAATTTCAGTACTGCTTTGTTTATTTCAATCTTGCACATTTGTTTCAGTAGTTAGATTTAGATATATCAAATTGTTCATGTCATTTTCAGTTACCTCCGAAAGCCACAGCTGGACTGATGGTGAGGGATTGAATTATGAATGTGTAGTTTGATATTAGTTTACTTTCTGCAAGTTAGATATATTAAATTGCTCATGACATCTTCAATTACCTCCGAAAGCCACAGCTGGACTGATGGTGAGGGATTGAATTATGAATGTGCAGTTTGATATTAGTTTACTTTCTGCAAGTTAGATATCGAGTTACTCAAGTTGTTTATGGTTACCTCCGAAAATCATAGCTGGACTAATGATGAGGGATCAGAAGATAAGTTGATGTAATTTGATTTAGATTTACTTTGTTGCAACTTTTGGATTTCTTTCAGCATAGTTTCTTTTATGTTTGAACAACAACAAGAATAATGAGTTTCATGATCAGTAGTTCATTGTTTGTTTGACTAGAGTAGTGATGCAATTTCATTTTCTTTAATTTCATTTTCTTTGAAGAATTAATTTTGTCATTATGTGTTTTTAAAATTCTTTTGAAGTTTGGAAAATCATTAGAAAGACATTGTTGTCTTGAATATTTGTCTCCATACTTTTCTTTTAGAATTTCACAAAAAATCCAAAAACGACAAAAAAGTAAGAGATAGGTTATCTTGCACATATAGTGCGCCACACTTCGTCAGCTTACGAATCCCGGATTGACAAATTAAATGTAGCAATTTAGGACACACTAAATTGACCAAACAGCTTCCACCATGTGTTCTCCACCACCCCTGGTCTATAATTGGTCAATTTCTCATTTTTTTCCTCCATTTTGCGTTCTTACCCATTGTTTCCACCATGCTGCACCACCATTCCGCAAGCCTTCCACTACATCCATCCTCCTCCAGCATGGATTTCTTAACGATTTTGTGTGTTTTGCAGGATTACAGCCGGGCGGAAAACGCCATGATTTATGGTCACTCTTCTAGTGACATAGAGAGCAGAGAAGGCCATTGTCCGAGGTTAATATTGCAGGAAAATGTTTGGGAAGGATTCAATAGCTAAGATTTCATCAAAGTACGGTGCTCGACACTGTCAAACCTCCCCAGCACCATTAAAGCGCAGATTTTGCAGACAGAGTCAATTATGGAGCGGCAAAGAGTATCAGTGAGAAAGCAAAGAGCTTAAGGCCTAAAATGAAGATCATGAGCCTTAATCCAATAATTTAAGGGCAGGGTACCGGATCGAAGACCTCATAAGCCACACAGAAGGCCTAGGGCGCACAAAATGATATGTATCAGTGTCACCATTAGCAGAATGTTCCTACCCGTGAAAGGACGAAGTGTCCATACCATGTTCTTTCTATACCGTGTTCCTGAGGAAATTTTAGCCCTGACAACAGTCCTATGCTATCAGAAGCATTTGTTACACAATATAGCAGACCCCAAGCATCATTATTCTACCTTTTGTTTATTCACCAGAGTACTGCAGTGGCGCTACAACAAAGTACATCAAAGTCGTACCTGGAGTAAATTGCAGCCTGACAAAGACCACTCTTTCATCCAAAGAGTACCAGAGATAAATGCCCAAAATTTAAAACAGAATGGGGCCTCGGCCCTCTTCCTCTTCTGAGTTTTAATGCTACATTTAGTTTTCATCTACCCCCTCTGTCTCTCATTCAACTATAAAATTCATGAAGGAACTCATTGTAAAGGTTTTTGATTGGATATCTGTGAATTGCAAGTTGTTTCTCTTGAGATATGTTCTTTGTGTACAGTTGTAAGATAGGCCGAGGAAGATGTTTTCAGACTGAAGATCAAGCTATTGGTAATGTTGTACTTGACTGGTGTTGCTCTTTAATATGACAAGCACATTTCTTTAGATCCTGATTTAAAGCAGCGATGATGTTTTTCTATCTCTGTATTTGGTTTACCTTGTAGTTCATTACATTTCATTTCTACTGGCTCGCATTAGAAATCTAGCATAGGATTTACTCTTGTTAGGTACCCTATGTTTCTGCTCTCCTTGCCTTCAATGTTTTCTGCTGTATGTTTTATCTGAGGATTGTTTCAAGATAATTTAACCAGTGTAGTGGTCAAAACATATGCTGCTAGCTGATGTATGAATTAATGAAACTATTTTCAGATGTTCTTGTTAGGCTTTGATTAAATGAATTGGGATACTAGGAGTTTAGAGCTCTGTCTCTGTCTCACTAGGATCATGTTCAATTAATTGAAACCTTTCTAAGTTCCCTTAAGCTGGATGCCAAAGCATTGATAGTTCAAAGTATCTCTCTGATCTCAGTTTTTCACCTTTGTGTTTAAATCTTTTATGTTTCCTTGCCTAAAAAGTTAACCCTTTAGGTTTTGGATCACAGGTTGTGCAATGGCATGTCCTATCCCTAGATCTGATTCCTGAAAGGTCCCCTTGGAGCTTTCCTTTCTTTCATCTTCTCTCTTACCATTTCATGCCACACAATCATCTTTAAGATCCAATGCTTTAGATGACTAGCCCAACTGAAAGCCTGCATATCTAATAGAAAGTAAACCATTTTCTTGACTCCATTACCCAATGGTTTCAATGTTCTCTAAATCATCCCTCCTTTGCCTAAAATCCTCTTTGCTCATCCTTGTCTCACATTGAACCCTTCTTTCCTGATTCCCAACAACCAAACAAAAATCAAACAAACAAACCTCGTGCCTATAACTAGCCTAATATCTTAAATTTGAGCTTCAAAGACATAAAACCTTTTCTTATATAGAGAGATCCCTCTCTGGACCTAGGAGGGCTAGATCCTGAGGTCTGAAAGTAGTTCTAATGTTGTCTCATATTTTGGTCTTGCCAATCTGGCCAAAACATGGGAACCCCAACAATTTCTTCTAGCCTGCATCAACAAGCCGTTTTAAACACACATGAACTTCATGATATGACGACTATGGAAAATCAAGAAAGTAAGGGATACATTGAAGATTGGTTTCACTCCATTTTTTTGCAGCATCACTCTATACTTCAACAATTTTTGGCACCATCTTTTCGAGGGAAGTTGGCTTCTCATACCCTACTATTTATTAACATGCATTTTTCAAATTTGGGTATGTACATACTAGAGGCCTTATTTCGAAAATGGCTCCACTGGAAGTACTCTTATATGTAAGCATATTCAATTTTCAGAGAAGAGTAGTTTAGTGTAGAAAATAAATAAATAAGGACATAAATAAATACATTTTTATTATTATGTAAAAATAATTGTTTTTGTTGCAACACACTGTGGAAATCAACATCGATGACAAATATTTTAATTTGTTTGTGTATGTAGATGTATTATATTGAAAATAACAGTTCTACAAACACTCATATTCATTTTTATCACCAATATGGTAAAATTGCTTGAATATCATATTTTTTTGGCTTGAGGGCTTGATGAAATTTCTGAAAACAGAGTCGGGACAGTCATGTTTTGAGGAACAAAAAGTGAATATTTTAAAAACATGTTTCTATACTTATTATCCCTTGATGTCTACTTTCCAACCCAATTTGAATCACTCCATTTGGATTTGAAACGAAAAAGTTAGAACTAAAACATTGACAAGGCGTCTAGTAAGCAGCCCAGGAACAGAGTCGGGACAGTCATGTTTTGAGAGACCAAAAGTGAATATTTTAAAAAATTGTTTCTATCCTAAATATCCCTTGATTTTTAATTTCCAACCGAATTTGAATCACTCCATTTGGATTTGAAACGAAAAAGTTAGAACCAAAACATTGACAGGGCGTCTAGTAGGCAGCTTAGGAACAGAGTCGGCACAGTCATGTTTTGAAGGACCAAAATTGAATATTTTAAAAACCTGTTTATATCCTAAGCATCCCTTTATTTCTACTTTCCAACCCAATTTAAATCACTCCATTTGGATTTGAAACGAAAAATTTAGAACCAAAACATTGACAGGGCGTCTAGTAGGCAGCTCAAGAACAGAGTTGGGACAGTGAGTTTTTGGAGGCCTAAATGACTATATTTTTAAAACATGTTTCTCTGGTATATTTATCTATTAATATAGTTTACAAAAAAATTGAATCACTCAATTTTGATATCGTATCAGAAATATATGACCCAAATAATGACTTTCTATCATAAATCAGCACTCTTAAAACTATGTTTTTCTAGCTGTTCATTAAACTATTTGACCCATCAATTCTTCTTGTCTTCAAAACTTGTTTCTATTGGAGATAAATAAATGAATATAATTTCATTTCCAATGTGAATCAGCTTAATCCATCATAAAAAAAAAAAGGTATGCTTAAGATATCCATTGTTGGTTTAAGATGGGTAGTCGAAAATGACTTCCTTATACAGGTTGTTCTAAGTAAAATTTACATATCATATAATTGAATTTTTAAAACACCTATTTCTACTGGTAATATATATTTTAAGTAGCTCTCATTTGGCTTTTGAATCACTCAAATTGGACGAAAAACAACGAAGTTATGATTAAAACACTGCAGGTTAACATGATTGGCCACTGAACTCCTACAGGTAATAAATTAATTTTACTTTGTCCATGGATTTGTTTTACAGAGTAACTACCTGTTATTTTTTTTCATAGTTTTTGGATTAGGGGAGCCCGATCACCTCTATTTCTCCATGATTTAATATTTTATTGCAAGTAGACACTCATTTTTTTTGCAGGTCTTGGGAGAATAAAGAAAGTCAATTTATGAACGAGCAATTCTTGAAAGAAATTTTAATGAAACAGGGGCATTTCATTCAATTCATTACCTAACGGATTCATAACAGAAAAAATGAAAAATTGATTCCCATTCGAAGAGTTATGTCACTGCTGCCAAAACATTTTTCCAGGAGATCATTTCTTTTTCCATTGATAGATTGATATTCCCTTAGGAAATAACATCATAGCTGTTGTAACTTAATTTATTTATTTATATCCTGTTTTTAAATCAAGTGTTATTTCTTTTCTAATTTCTCTTATGTTTTTGTGTTTCAGGTGTTTCTTCCTTCAAATTGTAGTTTCTGCTCTATTGGCGATTGAACAATGAGGACCCCACCATGTAAGTTTCAGTTACAGAAGGAAATTCTTCGGTAGCACCAATTCTGTAAAAAGTTACTTTTTCTTTAGATCTGTACATACAATCATTTTTTCTCTATTTTTTCTATTGTTCTTCTTTCTATATCATCGCTCTTCTGTTGTTTAGAGTAGGAGGGATGATTGTTTTTTTCTCTCTCTGTGTTTTCTCTTGCTATTCCATATAGGGAACAACATTTTTTTGTGTATTTTTCTTTGCTGTTTCATATAGGAAACAACTGTTGTTCCATATAGGGAACAACACTTTTTTGTGTGATTTTTCCTTGCTGTTCTATATAGGAAACAACTTTCATTCCATATAGGGAACAACACTTTTTTGTGTGATTTTTCCTTGCTGTTCCATATAGGGAACAACTGTTGTTCCATATAGGGAAAATTTGTTGTTCCATATAGGGAACAATACTTTTTTGTGTGATTTTTCCTTGTTGTGCCATATAGGGAACAACTGTTGTTCCATATAGGGAACAACACTTTTTTATGTGATTTTTCTTTGCTATTCCATATAGGGAACAACAATTTTTTTTGCGATTTTTCCTTGTTGTTCCATATAGGGAACAACTGCTGCTCCATATAGGAAACAACACCTTTTCATGTGATTTTTCCTTGTTTTTTCATATAGGGAACAGCTGTTGTTCCATATAGGGAACAACACTTTTTCGTGTGATTTTTCCTTGCTGTTCCATATAGGGAACAACACTTTTTGAGAGTTTTTGTTGTTCTCTCTTGGAAACAACACTTTTTTGAGTTTTTGTTGTTACCTCTCTGGAGCAACGCTTTTTGTTGTTTAATGTTCAAACTTTTGAACAACACCTTTTTCTCTTAGCGTGTCTTGTTGTTCCCACTTTTGAACAGCTTTTTTTCCATCTTTGAAACAACATTTTTTCTTCTTATAAGTTTTGTGTTTTGTGAATAGCACTTCCTTCCTCTTGTGGGATTATTCCTAGCTCATCTCAACCCCATTTTTCTGATTCCTTTCATGACATGAAGTATAATACTTCTATGAGTACAAGAATTATGGATTCTATTGAAGTAGGTGAATATCATTAACATTATGATCTTTAACAGGACAACTTCTGGATGAGAGATTCTTTTTAAGAAAAGGGACACAGTTATTGATATACTAATTTACTGCATAGTTTTCTACTGTACATGATATTGATTGATCATCTTAATACCATGTTGATTCCACCCTTCCTGGTTATAATCTTCTCTGTTTGTAATAAATGAGATTATGGGTATATTTTTTTTTTCTATTGACATGTTAAACTTCTTCCACCATCCCTACTCTTAAGGAGTACTGAGCCTCCCTCTTTTTATCATAAAACTGTGTAATCACAGCAAAATTTTGTTTGTAGATGGAGGATAGGGGGTCTCATTACGAGCCAGCCTACCATGTTCATAAGGCTATAATGAAGTGACATTCCCATTATGGCCACCACAACAGGGTTATGATCCATTGGATAGCCAAAATTTCCTTGGAACAGGAGGTCTCATCATGAGCTGGCCTGATCACTTTTGCTACATCCCAGTGAATGGTAGTGTGGTTATCTGGTTACCACGCCAGCACACTGATCTCTTCTGTATAATAGCACTGGAACTCTCCATTTATAAATTGAGGATCTTGGCTCATATGGGTTAAAAAGCAACCTTGGCGAGGCTATGGACGCCTGCTGGGTTATCGTCAATTATTACTATAATACCCTTTTCTTATTCTTTTTTTACCGGAAAAGTTATTTCCTTAATTTTTCCCTATTTTGCACCTTTACGAATGAGAAATTGTTTTTCGATCAATCACATCATTTTCGACTAGAATACTGTTAGAAAAGAATCTTTTTGGCATATTTCTATCATTTTCTTTTTCGCATAACTTATCATCAATCCAAAGCGTCCTATCTCTTATTCGTAACTATCTTTACACACTATGCTCTCAATATAACCATACCTCTTTCCATCCTATCATTGATATGTGTACCCTGCTTCATTTACTACCGTATTGATCATTCTCTTGCCTTGCCGTCAGCACAATGCCTTTCATATGCTTTATGGTCATGGAATCCATTTTCCAATTGGAGGGGGGAATGTATGCATTATGGAATAACATGCGATATAATTATTGAACTCTGCCATAACTTGATGATTTGACAAAATATTAGTACTGCATTTATCCAAAAGTTTTTTTGATTAAAATTTTTGCATGCATCTTATCTGTTGCTATTCAAAACTCAAAATGTGGATTCAAGAAATTTGCATGCAAAATAGTGACCTGTTACATGAGAACAACAAGTATGGGGGGGATTCTATTCGCAGCAAGGCCACACTATTGCCCCTAACAACAGAAGCTCACGCAACTCGCAAACATGCAGAATTGTTCAAACATTACGTGCTTGCATGGCTTCCACATTTTGCATTACTTTTAGTATCCGCTCAACAAATGCCAGTCCATACATGTCATTCCACATTTTTTTTCGGAGGTAAAACTTGAGGTAAAATAGCATACTTTTCTGATTTATTACGAATTTAAGATAATTTCATACAAAATCCATTGAGCATTATTTATCATCATTCATTCCACATCTTTACCACTTCCCATTCTTCAAAGACAAAATATTTTAGTTTGGGGGAGTGTTCCTTTCATTTATTTATTTATTATGATCATCATATTAATTCTCAACACCTCCCTTCTTCCATGTTGTTTTAGACCAAGCATAGATTTCAATAGACTATAGCAACCACCTCTATTCGTTTTCTAGCATTGCATGAGGGCATGCTAATTCTTCAGTTTGGGGGAGACATTCCTACACATGATGGATGTTTTCTACTTTCTTTCCCATTTAAGGCATACAATTTCATTTTTATATAGTGTAGAAATTGATTTGCATATATCTTTAAAACTATGAACTGAATTCTTTTGATTTGTGGACAACAAAGAGGTATCATTAAAATATACAAACCCGGATAATTTCACGCTAAAATAGTTCATAAAATTTTGAAAATCATGCACTATCACCTACAACCATTTTGTTTATATCTCATCATTCGTACATCAAAACGATTTGATTTTTGGATCATAGAAGCATTGATATAGTAGAAATCTAGTTTTTGAGAAAATGGTTAATGAAGTTTGTTGTTACCCATATCATATTTTGCTGCAACTTCATATACATATAGTTGAACGTCAAATGTCAAAATTGTTGTGCCTTCATCAACATTGCTAAAATTGAATATTCATTATTTTAGGAAGAATTCATTTGTTCCATCCATTTCATGAGTTAGGATGAACAGTTTTTGTATTATTGCTTGGTTAATAAAGAGGCTTTGGGTTGCATGAGGACATGCAATATATTCAGTTTGGGGGTATGTTGGGCCGCTAGTTTGTAATTATTATTATCACTTTTTAACACCTATTTCATCCATTTCTACCATTCTTTATCACGTCATTTATCATGGTTTATCATATAATTCCATTTTATAATTATTTATGCTCTTATGGATCAATATTATTTCTTCTCCTTTATTTTTAATAAATTGATGATTATTATGCATGATTCTACCAATAATGGTTTATTAATAAATTTTTTGTAACATCACTTACCATTTTAGTCTCCAAGATATTTTCCATATTGCATATTTGATCTCTAGCTCATCATTAAATATTCCAACTCAGAAATTCCCTGGAATAAGAAGTGACAGTTTTGCATTGGACATTTTGGGAAAATGGAGAAGAATCTAGAAAATCTGAAACATGGGTTTTGTCCAGAACGGACTGAATTAACTATAATACCAAACATTTATCCCAAATTCTATTCGTAATAAGAGAAATAGAAGGTTCTCTGAAGAATATTTTCCCAAATTCACTCTTGTGGCCGTTTTCCAAATTATCTCAATTAAAATACCAAATTCGGCCTGTTCTTGTTGAATGTTAATGGAAAGATATTTCAGATATGATCTTGCTGATCAATTTGTTGTGAACAATCCAATTTTCTTATGGGGATCATTTTTTAATCATCTCTGTTGTAACTTCTCTCTGCTCTCTGTGTATTTAAATGAAAAACAGAGATCAAAGAAGCAGATTATTTATGAGAATAATAATGGGATTATTAGACTAGAGATGATGAGAAGACATTGCAGAAAGTGGGGAATGTAAATTAGATTGTATCATGTATTGTGTCGTGTATCTTTCATTTACGCATCATTTGTAATGAATAGAACGTAGTTCTGAAAGACAAATTTGTATTGTAATTGCTACGATGATTAATACATAGTTTGCATTGTTGTTCATTCGATTGTTCTGGAGTAACTAAGCAGTATTCGCTGGCGGCTAAGGGCCCGGTCTTTGGTGAATTTCGATGTTATTATTTGTGCTATACCTTTCCATTTACTGCAAGTATATTATGCTTTTCTGCTTTACAGTGAGTTGCTTTTGATGATTTAGATTTATGTATTTTTTTCTTTGTGTGCGCATTTCCAATTTATTAGTTGTTTGTTAAAATAATTGGTTTTGATTATTTAAATCATAGACTGTTATTTATATTACTTTCCTTCTGTTCGATTGTTTAGATCTAGCTGAAAGAGCTCAGTTAATGCTTCAGTGCTCTCAGTTGATTTAATTATTTGAATTAGAGAATGAATCACAGTTTTTGGATTATAAAGCATAGATGAATCACTTCCTTTAAAGCTTCAGATTTATGATTGCATCTATATTCAACGATTGGTTTTACCATTACTCTCTAGGTTTATAGCTTTCACATATTGTGTACACTCTTGAAAAAAAAATACTTACCCAGGTTGATAATTAATGTGAGGCAATTAGGAGTTTTAAAAGACACCTTTTAGCACCCAACATATTGGAAGGCCAGTTGTGTAGTGGGACTTCAGTAAATCTCAATGATCATCCATCTAACTGATCAATCAACCCAAAATAGGTAGTGCGTGCAGATAATTCGAGTTCCCCAGATATGGTTGAGATTCCAAGGCAATGTAACATCAGTTAATGACTGGTATTGATTGTATAGGTGTTGCATGCAGTCAAATGATCATCCTTGGGAATTGCTTAATCAATTTGGAGGAATTTCCTAAATAATAGGGGCATAATTTCTCAGGAATTTCGCAAGGAAATAGGGTTTCAAGAAAAGGAAAAAATTGACTAATTTCGGGTCAGAGCTTCTCAGTGAGCAGAGAGATAGGTTATTCACTTGCAGACTGTGGTCAGTTGAGAAAAAAAATTGTAATACATATCTATTCATCATATTAATGCAAGCATGAATTGGGGCTTTTACCATATTTCTTTCCTGGAAAAAATACTATGTGCATGTGTGGTATTTCATATTGCATGTCTGAGATTATTGTTGTAAATTGTGAATTGAATTCCGCAGAGTTGTAGAGTAGGTTTGTGTTCTGCGATTTTGATTAAAACTTCATGAGAAGTTTAAAATATACATCATAATTTCTATAGTAATATATTTTGAGGTAAATTCCCTCCCCCTACATAGTAGATTGTAATCTAACACTTTGTAGGTCTAGCTACAAAGGAATACCAATCATAAAAAGATTCAATGTCTGGTAAAAGAGGACATATTTTTATTAGGCGTTTTGGGGCTTCTTTGAAACCCAACTATTACCTCACTCATAGAAAAAAACCTCATAGTTAGGTTTAGTGAGCAATGCTTGCTTTGAACCCAAAATTAGTTTGTGTAAAAGAAAGAAAAATAGCAATAGTATCTTTATTTTAAACCCAAACTCCACTTCCATGTTTGATGTGTTGGGAAAAATACTGAGAGGGGGGGTGGAGGTGAATCAGTATTTATAACTCACTGTAAACTTTTAATTTTTATTTACTGGTTTCTATACACAACTTTAATGAACCTAACTAGCGTATAAACTCTGCTATATTTAAGCAAACTTGCGTATGGCCAGAGATCTTATTATGCAGATAATTATTTACTTAGATCAGTGCATCATTCATTCATCAAATGTTTAGTAAGAAGTAACCATGTGCAGTAAGAACAGAATAAATCATCACACATAAGAAATGCACATGAACATCGGGATTTAAGGTGGAAACCCAATTCAAGAGAAAGCCACCATTGTTGTCGTATCTGTCTTCTATATTTATTATAAAGAAAACTGCTTACAATCTTGTACTGGCACAAAATCATACCAGCACGCAGGCACCCACATGTAGAAGGCTGCAACCTTCTCTCATTCTCCAGCTTCTACTAGAAGGGAGCTCCAACCCCCTGATCTCATTTACAAACCACTACTTGAAGGGAGCTATGATCCCTTGCTTCTCGTTTACCAGCCACTTCTGGAAGAGAGCTACTAACCCCTGATCTCATTTACCATCAACCACTAGAAGGGAGCTCTGACCCCCTCACTGAAGGCTTCGACCCTCAACACCACCGTGGACCACGTTTCATCAATTTTCACACTAGATCCAAACAGCTTCAACATAACACAACTTGTAGACCTCTTTTCATAGGATATTAAGACTAGACCCACTCCACACATTTAAGCTCAAGGAACATACATCAAACTAAAACTCATAACCATATCAAATCATTCTCTTAATCATCAACCAACCAACCAACCTCTAATCTTTAATCATGGTCAACTAGCAGCATAATCAGTATTCAAACAACCCAAATCTGTCTGAAGACAACATTGATAGACAATAGTAATATAGCAAAAAAGATCATAATTTCCTTCCACACGCTTCAGCAAAACCCTAGATTCAATACGCGCTTTTGCTGAAACAAACCTGCGTATATACGCACTTTCACAGAGACAAACCTGCGTATAGATCTGCAAACATTACAGGACTACACAAATCTTTAGAATAGATAATGGGCTGAGATTTTACCCTCCACTTCAGCAAACATTCGCCATATCACATATCTAAACATTTCTAAAAACAGATCTAGAAAATACATTGTCATTTCAGGTCTAAAGATCTTGATCCATCATTGTATTCATAGGTGCATTATTATTTCAGATCTATCAATAAATTGTAACCCATTCCATGCAGATATACTTCAGAGTGAAGTATTCATTAATGCCCAAACACATGCACACAGTGCACTATGATCTTCTTCTCCTTATATATTTTTAGTCTTTACCAATACCATGAGCCAAAACCACACAAGTGCCGATGGTATTCTTGGACGGAATCAAATAGATGACACAACACTCAATATTGTGGGCTAATACCATGGTAATTCCCCTTGGTATCATAATTTTAGAGAGCAAAAGGAATACACAACTTTTGATTCTTTGTACCTGCATGTATACGCGACTTATCTTCATAATAACTACATATATACTAATTCTGGATGTATACGTGAGTTGCATGTATACCAAGTAGCATATACATTGCCTTCATACGTGAGTTGCCTTCATCAAACCTGCATATACATTGAGAAATATTTCCTGTTTCATTTTTTTGGCACTTTCTGGAATTCCTTTCCTATCAGATCTGAACTGACCTGTAGAAACATCATTTTTACATATTTAACAAATAGGTTGTTATCAAAAGGAAAATCATCAAGTAGGTTTCCATCAAGGACAAATTCATCAAGTAGGTTGCCATTAAGGACAACATATTGTATCATATTTCCAACAATCTCCGCCTTTGGACTTGATGGCAACCATGAGGGTATTTGATCACCACAACACATAGATATATTAATCATAACCATTATTCAAACACCAAGATACTCTCCCCCTTTGACATCAAGGGCAAAGGGCGGATCAATACCAAAACAAGGTTTATGTTCCCTTGTAGAAAGAAGAGCTTTGTAGATCTGATGTGCACTGAATTTACCATGCTCCCCTTGAGTTCATGTTGAATCTCCAGACATATTTTTCAATGAATTACATGACACTATAACTCAATCGAGTATGACCTTTCCTATCACCAAGGACTCATACTTACATCAATGATCCAACCAAGTGGAATTGCATATTTGACTCAACTACCCAACCAAGTGGGTTTACAAAATTGAACAAGTCCTTACATGACTGAATATAACACTTTTACATCATAGGTCTCAACATGACCTTTTAATCAAATTACATATATGAATTTTATAACCAAGACCAAAATACCTCAAGAGAGAGATCATTTTTCAGAACCATCATAATGCCAACAATACATTATTCATAGCAAGGCTAATGCTCCCCCTAAGCCCGAGCATCCTGAACACCTTCACCAACCAATTCATCAAATCATCTTCATCAAGTAGATAACCAAAACTTAATATCATATCAACAAATATAACCATCAACATCAGATCAAGAAAATTATTACTGCCTGCAGCATATCAGAAATTGTTCTTGAGTCTGCCTCACTGTTTTTCTTATCAGAGAAAAACATATGCAACTGTCACCATTGGAACTCTCATGTATACACGGCTTTAGTTCATGAAACCCACGTACAGAAAGTGAAATACTGAAAATTTCACAACATATGTCCTCCTGAATTTATATATTTTGTACCTATATTCTCTTGTCACATCAGATGCACTGGTAGAAATAAACACAACCAAAATTACCAAACCAAGCATGGGAATCACCATATATTTCTCCACTTTTGATGATACATTACTGATTCCTATAATGTATCTCACATCACTGCTGTAGTCATTATGTGAAGTAAAATTTAGAAACAGATGACTACATTAGGATCAATATTTCCTACGTTTTTTACTGGTGCTTCTTCTTTTTCCAACTTTTCTTGTAATTTCTTATTGTGTGTTGTAACTTCTCCAATTTATCATATCTATCGGTGGCCTTATGCCCAAATGAGCTAAAATAGAAACAACATCCATGAAAGCATCATTTCTTTCTTGATCTATGCAATTATTTAATAACTAGATCCCTCTCTTTTGGGAAACTATCATCATCCATGGTACATTCCATGAGCACTTGCAGATCTTGATGAGAACCTTCTTCTTCCTCATTTGACAATCCATTATTATCTTCATTGGTATAATATATCTTTCCTTTTTCAAACTGTTTCCCTTTATCATGTTTTTCTTTATAAGGACATTTAGCAGCATAATGACCAACTCTACCACAAGAAAAACACTTGAAGGGAAGCTTACCTTTGAATCTTCCGGTACCTGGTTGAAGTCTTCTCACAAAATTTGCTTCTTCTTCTTCTGATGTATAACTTGAGTTCTTGAGAGCTTCCTTTTCTTTTCCTTTAGCATAGGCCTTAAAAGTAGCTTCTCTGACTTGTGAGGGACCTCCTCTTCTCATTTCAAAAGTATTCAGGATACCATGCAGTTGAATAATAGTAAGAGTTTTCAAATCCTACTTTTCTTCAATGGCTAACACTTTTGACTCGAAATTTGGAGTTATAGATGTCAATATATTTTCTACTAAAGTTGAGTCGTTTATATCTTCACCCATATTCCTCATAGAATTCACAATATCATCTAATCTTAGGAATAAACTTGCAATACTTTAATCATCATGCCTTATGAAATTTTCATATTGCATTCTAAGAGTTTGAAGTTTAGCACTTTTTACCTGTGCATCACCTTCATAGCTCTGAATGATCTTGTCCCATATTTCCTTTGCTGAATTCAGCTGCATAACTTTGAAAAATTCTGTTTATGACAGACTCCCTAACAAATCATTGACAACGTTTACATTGATTTCATATCTCTTCCTTTCTACTGCATCTCTAGCAACACTTGCTGGATACTGGTAACCTCCTTCCACGATTCTCCATACGTCTGCTCCAAGACTTTGCAAATAAGCTCTTGTTCGTATCTTCTAGAATAATATATTACTTCCATTGGACAGTGGTGGCTTGATAGAAAATACTCTTTCATGAATTCCCATTGCGACGAATCTCCTTCAAGCGATCAAGCTTCTTCTAAAGGACTTGCTCTGATACCAATTGTTGGGAAAAATACTAAGAGGGGAGATGAATCAATATTTATAACTCACTGTAAACTTTTACTTTTTCTTTACTAATTTCTATACATGACTTTAATGAACCCAACTAGCGTATACACGCGGCTATCTTTAAGAAAACTTGCGTATGGTTAGAGATCTTATTATGCAGATAATTATTTACTTAGATCAATGCATCATTCATTAATCATACGTTTAGTAAGAAGTAACCATGTGCAGTAAGAATAGAATAAATCATCACACATAAGAAACACACATGAACACCAGGATTTAAGGTGGAAACCCAATTCAGGAGAAAACTATTGTTGTTGTCATCTTTGTCTTCAATATTTATTATAAAGAAAATTGCTTACAATATTGTACTAGCTCAGACTCATACCAGCATGTAGGCACCCACCTGCAGAAGGCTGCAATCTTCTCTCATTCTCCACCTTCTATTGGAAGGGAGCTCCAACCCCCTGATATCGTTTACCAGCCACTACTGGAAGGGAGCTACGATCCCCTGCTTCTCGTTTACCTGCCACTCCTGGAAGAGAGGTACTACCCCCCGATCTTGTTTACCATCAACCACTGGAAGGGAGCTACGACACCCTCACTGAAGGCTTTGACCCTCAGCACCATTGTGGACCATGTTTCATCAATTTTCACACTGGATCCAAACAACTTCAGCACAACACAACTTGTAGGCCTCTTTTCATCAGATTTTCAGACTAGACCCACTCCACACATTTAAGATCAAGGAACATACATCAAACTGAAACTCATAACCATATCAAATCATTCTCTTAATCATCAATCAACCAACCAACCACTTATATTTAATGATAATCAACTAGCAGCATAATTAGTATTCAAACAAATGAGATATGTATGAAGACATCATTGACAGATAGTAGTAATACAATAAAATAGATCAGAATTTCCTTCCTCACACTTCAGCAAAAACCTAGATTCTATACGCACTTTTACTGAAATGAACCTACATATATATGTGCTTTCACATAGACAAACCTACATATATATCTGCAAAAATTATAGGACTTCTCAACTCTTCAAAATAGATAATCAGATCAGATCTTACCCTTCACTTTACAAACATTCGCCAGATCACAGATCTAAACATTTCATAAACAGATCTAGAAAATACATTGTCATTTTAGGTCTACAGATCATGATCCATCATTTTATTCATAGGTGCATTATTATTTTAGATCTATCAATAAAATGTAACCCATTCAATGTAGATATACTTTAGAGTGAATTATTCATTAATACCCAAACACATGCACACCATGCACTATGATGTTCTTCTCCCTATATAGTTTTAGCCTTTACCAATACCATGAGAAAAAACCACACAAGTGTTGATGGTATTCTTGGACGGAATCAAATAGATGACACAACGCTTAATAGTGTGGGCTAATACCATGGTAATTCCCCTTGGTATCATAATTTTAGAGTGCAAAAGGCATACATGATTTTTTCTTCTTCGTACTCGTGTGTATACACAACTTCTCTTCATAATAACTGTGTATATACTAATTTTGGATGTATACGCGGGTTGCCTGTATATCAAGTAGCGTATACATTGCCTTCATATGTGAGTCGCCTTCATCAAACTTGCGTATACATTGAGAAATATTTCCTGTTTCATTTTTCTGGCACTTACTGGAATTCCTTTCTTTGTCACATCTGAACTGACCTGTAGAAACATCATTTTTACATCTTTAACAAATAGTTTGCTATCAAAAGTCAACTCATCAAGTAGGTTTCCATCAAGGACAACTTCATCAGGTAGTTTTCCATCAAGGACAACATATTGCATCATATTGCCAACATGATGGGGATATCTGACGACCTTGCACCCCTTGTCTCGTTCTTCCTCTCTATTGAAAGCACCTAAAGTGGAACAATATCGACTTGTTTGAAGATTAAGTTGCACGCTCGTTAAAAAAATCCAACAAAAGAAAAAAATTCCAATACGATATATATATATTTATTTTGTGGTAAAAATATAAAGGATAAATCCAAACATCAATATCCCAAGCATCATGATCGATTGTTTAGATTTATAGATATATTCATTCCCTGTGATGACATGTTGCTGGAAAGTCACTTTTGACTCCAAATATTTTTAACCCTAAAATAAATACCTTCCTTGTCTCTAGAAAATGGTTGAAGGGGATGTCACATTATTTTAAAAGTGGTTTGTAGGGCTGGTTGTTTGTTTTAGGCCCTAGAGAAGGGATTTTTAATTTCATGCATTCACTTTAAGTTGGAGAGTCTTAGTAAATAACCATAACGTTTTATTCCTTTCATTATAACTTCACAAAATTTTCTTTCATGATAGCTATATCCACAGAGAAAAAGGAAAACTTGAAGTATCTCTCCCTTCGATGAACCAAATGTAATTTTGCACTATAAAATTTGGATGGACATGCTAGTGAGTGTAAGTATCTTTATTTGTAGGCCTTCTCTACTGAGGTCACAAATTCGCCTAGAAATTTATTTTTCATTAGAATCCGAAGATTTTTTTTTTCAAAACATATGATCATAGGAGTGTTTGAATTGTTTTTTGTTGATGGAAATTGATTCGGCACCATCAAGAACCCCTTGGGCACCAAAAATCATGAATTTTGAGAGGTGTAACCCATATCTCCCAAAATTTCTGCCAAAGTTTGGCAAAAATCATGTTGAAATTTCCACTATTTTCTGGGCAAATTTGTGGCCTCAGTAGACTACACTCTTTATTTGTATCTTTATTTATTATGTTTGGGTATGTATCAATTTATAAACACTTATTTTTAAGTGTTGGTATGGTTGTAATTGAAGCAATGCTTTAGAATTTTTTTGCATTGGATGTTAAAAAAAAAATTTCTAATGTTGTTGTTGTTGAAATATCTTCACCATTAATCAATCTTTCTTTTTTATGGGATTTATTATGCTAAAAATTGATCAAAATTCATGGCACACTTGATCCGATTATTCTCCTACTCACATGGAAGAGCATAAATTGGAAATTTCACATTGAATTGAATACAATGAAATAGTTAATAATAAGTGGAAAATAGGGAAAAAGCACTCCGAGTGGTGCTTGAAAACTTCCTATGGAATTTGATGCTTCAAAAGCTCAAATAAAGGTAAAATACACCTAGTAGCAATCATTTTTGTTGTTGAATTTATTGAATTTTATTTACTCACAACTATCTTCAAATCTTTGCTTGTAGGTATATGAGGGAAAATAGAGGTTTCCTCCTTTAAAGGATCACCCCAAGCTGAGCCACTAATTAACCTAACTTGGAGTTATGTCTATGTGTATGGTTAGGTTTGTATTTTGGATTATTTTGGACTAATCTCATGCATAATTTTTTCTTGCAAGTCCTTGTAAAAAGAAATAAAGTTCATGTTGGAGAACCAAGGGATTAGATAGATCAAGCAACTAAACATTCAAATAAGAGTTAGAAGATACACCATTAAAAACTTAAGCACAAGTGAGGATAGATCAACATACAGTAGGGAACACAAGGATCCAAAATAAACAAATGATAGATTGATCCATAAGACCATCTATATATAGTACCAAAATGTAGCTAACTCCTTTAAAGCAAGGAAGACTATAACATACGCCTAAGTAAGATATGACTAGTATATTATGCTAATTAAGAACAATTAAACATTTATAAATGGTTGGCTTCATATGAAAAATCACATATCTTAGTGATAATAATATAAGTAAAGGATTCATGCATTATTGTAACTCGTTGGTTATGAATTAATCTATATAACTTTTATAAAATATTTGTATATCTATAATTTAATCCCTTTAAGTGGTATTAGAGCTACTATAGCTTGATATTGAAGCTTATGTTGAGATTGAAAACTTTTTTCATGGAAATGGAGGAGATGTAAAACGTATCCAAGATATTCACTCAAAGAAATAAAAGGATCCCCAAGATATCACAATAACTCAAATTAGTTAACCAATATTTACATGCAACAATAATAACACATGTTCAAAGATCCATGTACTATCCAAAAATAGTTGATTTGGTGATAATTGAAGATAAATAATACAAACACTTATTCAAGATTTGGAGCACGAACCTTCAATAGCCAAATTTATGAGGTTTTGGTCATGAATTAGGGAAAATGTGGCTTTCGGTCATGATAGTATTGTTGAGGAAGGGATCAACCAACAATGCACATAGTGGAAACACTAAAAGGATGGTTAAATGCTATATTTGAACAATGACACAATTGATTGGCACTGAAGCAATAGAAGGGAAATTAAATAAAATTAGTACCATTTAGAACCAACCCCCAACAACCCTTATTATGAAAAATTATATAATTGTACCACGACTGCTCCAAGTTGTCTATAAGTACTTGTGGATTCTTATATATTATCTTCCTCCTTGAACTAAATAGAGGAAACTGAATTTCAATGAATTGATGAGGCATTCGAGGTTTTCAACATTATGAAATCTATATGCTTACATCTATGAGCCATGCATGCTCAAAAACTCAAACCGAAATATTAGTTTATTTAAGAGTATATCAGGCTTGTTAGAAAGGTAAATATCATTGATAAGGGCTTAAGGAAATTAAATAAATGGTGAATAATTTTTTATGTGGTGGAGGACTATGGTCACCCTTTTTTCTCATTTAGAGGTTTGAACTTCACCCATAATAGGGTAGGAAGCATGAAACCCATGAATTTTAACATACAAGGTAACCATTTTCACCAAGAAGCATGGAAATGGGTGTGTAGAGATAGAATAGGCACTCAATAAATGACTAGGAATCTCTATGAAGAAGTGTAAATACAGTTCAGGAGGATGATAACGAAACACCCATAATAAAAAAGTGGACAGGTTTGAGTAGGGACGAGATTTCTACTGGCTTTGATGCCACTGTTAAACTATATTATTCAAATGATACACATGGAAATGCAAGTTTTGACCATCGGATTCATATTCCAAGGCCTCTTGGAATCTTGATGATGGTTCAATTTTTTCACCATAAACCAAATGGATTAGGTGTCTAACAATAATTGTAACAATAAGGGTATTATGCCACTTCAAGGTGGGAAACCATTTTGAGAAATTTAATAGGGTTATCTCGTTATAAAACTAATTGTACTTGAATAATACTTGATACATCTCTTTGCATTGAATGGGACTACATATAAATATAATCCAATTAGTGCATGTTTGAATAGTCATGACTAATTATTATTGTTTATATTCTTTACAAATATCTATGATTGTTGAGTTTATTCTTTATACATATCTTATTTTGTGCTTATTTCATCTACTTTATTATCAATATATATGTATATAACACTCTTTATATGGATCATGGATGAAAGGCTCCATGTGAATAAGAGTTCATAAATATGTGATATTAGATGTGGGTGTCCTTGAGAACACACATACTAACTTATATGATGATATGATGAAATTGTTGTAAAAACCCAATCCTTGTGTAGTGTTTGGTTTGCTAAATATTATTTTGGTTGTGAAAATACTACAATGGCTAGCGATCTATGTGGATAATGGTCTCCTTACCCATTAGATAGCACTTCAACTTCTTAACAACTTGAACCAAAGCATAGAGTTCTTTGTCATATATAGGGTAGTTCAAGACTTGGTAACATAACATTCAAGAATTATAGCATATTTTATTAACTCCCTATATCAAAGTTACTCCCATAACACATACACTTTCATCTATCACAAATTTGAAAGGATTTTTCAAGTAGACAATGCAAGAATTGGTGCTTGATTGATCTTCCATTTCAACTCGTCAAAATATGTTTTCTGATATTTTCCCCACTAGAAAATATTTTTGTCAGCTATTATGTCATGGGATGGTGCACCCACAACTTAAAGTGATGTGTTGAAAAAATGTAGCAAGAAAGGCTCAATTTTCCTTTAGCCTTAGTCAAATTGAGTAAAATCGAATTTCCACATCAGCGGGACAACTTGGAGGCAGTTAACTATTGTGACATGGACCTTGTCACTCAATTATCTTAGTAACTTCGAGTTAGAGGGCTTGGAGTTCAATTATGGATGTGTGATTACTAGATTATAGTAATCAATTTCAGTTATTTCAATTGTGTTCAGTTAACTGACCTATAACTATTGATAGAGTCAGTTCAAGGTCAATTTTTCAGTGGGACAATAGTCTAACTCAAAGAACTATTAGTTAATTGATTGATCATCCCAAAATAGCTAGTTCGTGAAGAGAATTCAAGTTCCTCAGCTGAAGTGAATATGAAAAGGTAGTGTAACATCAGTTGTAGAATATTTTTGAGTTTACAAGTGTTGCATGCAATCAATGATCAATCCTTGGTAATTGTGCAATTAAATTGAAGGAAATTTATAAATAATAGGGGCTAATTTCCTTAGTATTTTCACAAGGAAATAAGAGGATAGGTGAGTTGATATTTGGCTAAGTGTTGGCCATAGTTGTTCATGAAGCATAGCGAACAATTATTATTTTGCAAGTTGAGCTTAAAGCTAGATCTAGAAATTGTAATAGGTTATATATTCATCTGATTAATGCAAGGAGGCTTGAGGGGTTTTTCCTAGTTTGGTTCCCCTAGAAATCATTGTGTATTTTTGTTTTTATTATTGCATGTCTATGCATGTTGTTATAAATTGTGAATATAATTCCATAGATCATTAGAGTGTAATTGTGTCTCTTGATTTTATATTAAATTTCTTGAGAAGTTGCAATATTATCAAATTTATACACGATATCAGAGCCTCATAATTCACATTAGAACCAATATTTTGAACTTTTCTCTCAAAGAATTTTAAATTTGCAGCTTATGGGCAACAATTTTGCTTCAATATTGAGAGAATGCCTTTCAGTAGACTGAGATTGGAGTATGCTATGGAGGGTATCTCAAATTCGATAGCCTTGAATGATCGAATGGAAGTAGTTCTCGATGATAATGGTGTGTTAGAATATGTCAAAAATGATATTGAAAAACCCCAGTAGTCAGATGCATAACAATTAGCCCAATGGAAGAAGGATGTTGTAAAGACCAAAAGAATTATTCTAGAAGGTGTGAGATACCATGTGGTCTCAAATATCAATGGAAAAGAGACACCATTTTCTATGTGGAAAGAATTGAATGAGTTACTTGAAAATAACATTAATCATAGAAAATTGGCCTTGAAAGACAAACTTCAAAACATTAAGATGCAGAAGAATAATATTATTTCGCAATATCTCTCTAGATTTACACAAGCTTGGGATGAGCTTGGATGGTTTGGTGTGAATGTTGCAGAAGATGACCTGGTGATCCTAGCTCTTGTACGCCTTCGAAAATCCTAGAATAGCTACTAGGATGTGTTGTGAACAAAAGGGAAAATTTACCAAATTGGGAAATTTTGTGATCTGATTTGGTTCAAGAAGAGTTCAGGAGAAATAACTAGGATGGAACATCATCCAAAGTTGAGGATGAAGAAAAATTTTCATTGGTTGGAAAGAGGAAGAAGGGAAAATGGAATAATACCTAAATAAAACTATAGAACAACTAAAATAATGGCAAGAAGAAAGACATGAGTAAGATAAAAAATTTCCACAGCCATGAGTTCAGGCACTATGAAAAAAAATTTGCACAAAAATTCTACCAAGAAGCCTTCAGGAGGAGCATCAAGTGAATCAATGGCTTCACAACTCGAATTAGACTTCACCCTAATAGCATGGATGGCCATCACTATTATGGGGAGTGTGCGGTACCATGATTTATGTGCCTCGCTCCATATGACATGGTGCAAGGAGTTTTTCAGTAGCTTGGAGGAGAAGGATCTCCAAATGCATATAAAAATGGGGGATGATGGGAGATATAGTGTTACAGGAATTGGCACTGTCACCTTTGAGAGGGAGAAAGCCTCTCCTCTTTGCCTCAAATATGTTATTTTTGTACCTGGGTTGAAGAAGAACTTGGTATCTGTAGCAGTTTTGGAGGATTGTGGCTATGATGTTATTTTTAGTAAAGGGAATGCCTTTTTGAGACACATAACTACTAGGAAAGTGAAGAATATTGAGGTTCGAGTGAAGAACCTATACAAAATTGAGGTGGAAGATTCTACTGCATTGATAATTAAGGATGAAAAAGTGTAGAGTATCGATGTTGGAGAATTTTGGCATAGGATATTGGGTCATCTACAACATCGCGCCTTAAAAATCATGCAGAAGATAACTATTGGTCTCCCTAAATGTTCCCTTCACCAACATGATGTTTGCAAGGGGTGAACATTAGAAAAATATGTCAAATCCACTTTTCATGACTGAGATTGTAGAGCAGATGCAATCTTGGAGCAGACACACTTTGATGTTTTTGGACCATTTTATACAACCTCCATATAAATACATAAGTACTATGTTATTTTTATTGATGATTTCTATAGAAAATGTTGGATATTCTTCATCCGGAAGATGGATGAAGTTTTCTCAAATTTTTTTGAGTTCAAGGCATTAGTTGAGAAGGAGACTGGGAAGAAGGTGTAGGCCCTCAGGAGCGATAATGGAGGTGAATTTGTTTTGTGTGACTTCAAATATTTTTACGTAAAAGAAGGTATTTGAAGGGAATTGACAACACCCCATAACCCACAACATAATGGGGTAGCTGAAAGGAATAAAAAAAGCATAATGGGAGAAAAAAAGTCCATGTTGCATGATCGAGGGTGGCCATTTCATCTATGGGAAAATGCATGCAAAACCGCAGTATACTTGCAAAACCAGAGTCCTCATAGGATACTTAGAATCATCATAAGCTTTCTCTGGGAGAAATCATGATGTGTCTCGTTTCAAAAATTTTTGAGCTTCATTTTATTGCCATGTCTCGAAGGATTTGAGGAAGAAACTTGAGCCTACAACAGAGTTGGGGTTTTGTAGGAAACACCGAAACTACACACAATTACCAGGTGTATTTTCCTTCACTAAGGATGATAGTTGTAAGGATATATGTCAAGTTTGATGAGGGAAAGGATATGTGATTCTATATGGAATGAGATTTGAGTATCCCACTAGAGCGGGAGCTTATAGTTCCAAAGGAGGAGCCTCAAGATGAGCTTCAGGAGGTTGTGGAGTAGCCACATGCAGAGGAGAAAACAAGAGGAAAAATGGAGGTACCCACTCAACTAAAATATCCCTGAGAGGGGAGAAAGATAACCATAGAAGCTTATATATTTTCCAGGATGCATGGGAAAATGTTGGATTCCCCACATCACACTACAGGCAAAGGTGGCCACCTGATAGGCACATTGGATACATGGCTCTCATGACCAAGCACATTAAGACAGATCCTTCCTCATTTGAGGAAGCAGTTGATCTACCTATTTTGGTTGATGCCATGTTGGAAGACTATGAATTCATCATGAATAAAAATGTAAGTGAGGTGGTGTTGAGACTAGAAGCGAAATCAATGGTTCGTTTGAGATGGATATACAAAGTGAAGCATGCAGTGGACAGGAGCATCAAGAAATGCAAGTCCATATTTGTGGCCCAAGGATTCTCTCAAATAGAGGGAGTGGAATATGAGGAAAATTATGCACTAGTTGCAAGATATTCCTTAATCATGTCCATTCTATCATTTCCTGCAGAGTTGGGGTGGAAAATACACCAAATGGATGTGAATACCACCCTTATAAATGGTGCTATTGAGGAGGAAATTGATATAGAGAAGCCAAAAATATTTGAGAAATATGGTCAAGAGTTGCATGTGTGGAGATTCTAGAGAACATTGTATGGTCTCAAACAAGCACTCTGAGCATGGTACACTTGAATCGACAGTTATCTCAGTGGATTGGGCTTCACCAAAAGTGAAGTAGATGTGAACCTCTATCACATTGTGGTAGATGGTAAGTTGTTTATTTTTATTTTTTTTTGTTGATTTAATACTAACAGGTGATGAGTAGTTTATTTTCTCTTGCAAAGAGGATATTGCTAGGGAATTTGACATGAAAGACATGGGCCTCATGCATTACTTCCTTGGGTTGGAAGTATGACAGGGTGATGGTGAATTTTTTGTATCCCAAGGAAAGTATGCTACCGATATACTTAAAATATTTCACATGGGGAATTGTAAGCCCATGGACACACCTCTAGCTACAAACTGGAGGAAGGAGAATGACACTTCAGGTGAAAAGGTTGATGATTCCATTTACACGTAGCTTGTGGGTTCACTAATGTATCTTGTGAACACATAACCCGCCATGTGCTATGGATTCAACCAACTTATTCAAGCTATGGTGAGGCATACCAAATTATATTGGAAGGCAAAAAAACATGTGTTACATTACCTCAGAGGCACTACCTACTATGGATTATGGTACAAATGGGATGAGGGAGTGAAGCTGCAAGGATTCATTGACGCATATTGGGTAGGGAGTCCATTTGACAGAAAAAGTACAGAAGGTGTTATCCTCAGTGTTGGGTCCATAGCTATTTCCTAGTACAATAGGGAGCAGAGGTTTGTGGCACTCGCCTCAAAAGAGGTTGAATATATGGTTGCAAGTCAAGAAACATGTGAAGAAATATGGATGAGGAAGATATTTGTGGGATTATTTAGTCAGGAGATGGATCCAACATTGATATATGTCGAAAATTAAATTTGCATTAAGCTCTCTAAGAATATGGTATTTCATGACAAGTCCAAGCACATTGATATCTGTTATCATTATTTACGGGACTGTGTGCATATGAGAATTATGTTGCTACAATACATTCCAACTGAGGAGAAAGATGTTGAAACCTTGAAAAAGGCATTTTCAATAGGTAAATTTGAATTCCACAAGTGTAGGATAAGGGTGGTGGAAAATACATTTCTTGCTAAGAGGGAGTGTTGAAAAAATGTAGCAAGAAAGGCTCAATTTGACTTTAACCTTAGGAAAACTGAGTAAAATAGAATTCCACATCAGCGGGACAACTTGGAGGAAGTTAGCTAGTGTGACATGGATATTTTCACTCAATTAGCTTAGTAAGTTTGAGTTAGAGGGCCCTGAGTTCAATTATGCATGTGTTATTACTAAATTTTAGTAATCTTGTTGAGTTATTTTAATTTTTATTTAGTTAACTGACCTTTAAATATTGATAGAGTCAATTGAAGGTCAGTTGTTCAGTGGGATTATAGTCTAACTCATATATTTTTTAGTTAACTGATCAATCAACCCAAAATATCTAGTGCATGCAGATAATTCTAGTTCCTCGAGTGAAGTGGAGATGACAAGGTAGTGTAACATCAATTATAGACTAGTTTTGAGTGTACAGGTGTTGCATGCAATCAATTATCAATCCTTGGGAATTATGTAATAAATTTGGAGAAATTCCTAAATAATATGGGCTAATTTCCTCTGGATTTGCACAAGGAAACATTAGGCTAGGTAAGCTGATATTTGGATAAGTGTTATCTAGAGTTGTTCATTAAGCAAAGAGAACAATTATTCTTTTGTAGGTTGAACTCAGAGATGGAGGGAACATTTGTAATATATTCTCTATTCATTTGATTAATGTAAATAGGATTGAGGGGTTTTTCCCAGTTGGGTTTTTATGCAACCAACTCACAAACAGAAGAAGACATAGATCAATGACTTAAAAATTATCCTCTTCGAGGGGGGAACCTCCTTTACATTACATAAATGAATAATTATTAGATGATACAAATGATAATACCTCTTTGGTATATATAGGAGTCAAAGGGGTCACAATATAATCAGAGCCTACATAATAATAATAATTTAAGGGCACGACAATAACAATATGGGGGATACATGGGCAGAAAAATAACAATAGGGGGCTACACTAACAATAAAAGTAAGGGGGATACACTAGTATTATAGGGACATAACATTCCTCTTTCCTTCAAAAAAGTGTTTTCCTCAATGCTTGAGTAGTTCTAGACGCTTTTGTATAAAATTTTGATCCTCCCATGTGGAACCTTCAGTGGGTAAGTTATTCCACCTAATGAGATACTCTGAAATTAGTTAATTCTGTAGCTTTCGGGTTCTTTTTTCTATGATTTCTTCAGGCTCAAATATGATTTTTCCTTCTTCGTCAAGTTTTGAAAACATTGTTTAAACTTGGAGCTTGTTACCCGTAACCTTATTTAAGCATGAAACATGGAAAACTGGGCATACTCTGGAAGATGCAGGAAGCTCCAATTTGTATGCCATAGTACCAATCTTTTGGAATACCTTGTAAGGACAAGAGTACTTGGGTAATAGTTTATTATCCTTGTTAGCTTGCTTGAGTGACATTTTTTTTATGGTTGTAGCCCTAAAAATTTCTAGTTTCATACATCAAATCTTCTTTCACTGCGATGTCAATTTTCTTGTTGTTTCAGACGATTTTGTGCCAGAGTGATGTTATACTTTAAGAGTTGGAGAACTTATTTTTTATGCTCAATGTGATCTTCCACTGCTTGAACCTTATTATTTCCTCTTAAATATGATGTGATGGATGGTGGATGATATCCATTAAGTGCCATAAATGGGGTCATTTTTGTTGCAGTATGGAACGAAATGTTCGTACCACCTTTCATCCAGAGGCAACCACTTGACCCATTGTGTTTTTTTATCAGATACAAAGCAATGAAGA
>JAXQQM020073244.1:0-96650 GCA_034641835.2 Pinus albicaulis | reverse complement strand
AACGAAATCTGCTCCAAAAATTTTGTTTAATTTTTTAGGGATCTTGACACAAGAAATGTTAGGTCCCTATATCACTAGTATAGTCCCTTATTATTGTTAGTGTAACCCCCTTATTGTTATTATTGAACCCTTGTAACCCCCATTTTGTTATTATTGTGCCCTTAAATTAGTATTGTTAGGTCGTCTAGGATTACATTGTGGCCCACTAGGATTACATTATGGCCCCATGGACTCCTATATATAGAAAGGAGGTTTTGTAAATTGTATCATCCAAGAATTGTTCATTTATGTAATGTATTGGAGGTTTCCCCCTCGAAGTGGCTCATTAATAAGGCGTGAATATCTCTTTTCTTCTATTTTTGGAGCTGGTTACACAACATTTGGTATCAGAGCTTTGGATTCTAGGGTTTCGCTGCTCCAAACAGGTCATCGTGGCATTTTCGCTATAACCTTTTTTCTACAAAGTTTCAGAAGCTGAAATTTTTAGGGTGTGAAGCTGAAATCTTGAGGAAGTCTGTCTAAAAATTTCAGAGCTTGGTTCACAATAGTTTCAGAGATATGATCTCTGGAATTTAGGTCTTGTTTCAGGCTCCTAAACAGGTCATCGTGGCATTTTTGCTATAAAAAATTTTCTACGAAGGTTCAGAATTTGAAATTCATATGGTGCGAAGCTGAAATCTTTAGGAAATTCTTCAAAAACTTTCAGAGCTTGGTTCACAATATTTTCAGAGATATGATCTGTGGAAGGTAGTGATTTTTCAGGCTCCTGAATTTCATCTCAAAGAGGTGATCGTGGGAAAAGTTCAATAACTCTCTTTCTGGGCATCGGATTGGAGTGCCGTAAAAATTGGTCGCAAGTACACAGATTTTAGTTTCTTGGCTATCAATTCCAGAGACAAAGGATGAAACAGTGACACGTGGCAAGTCGAACAAGTTCGCACTACTGAACCAGTCCATAATTAGGTCATTGTGGGAGATTGGACACAACTTTGTCTTGGAGAATCCAAATCAGGTCAAACCCATGGCATTCGAAAGATAATTTAGAGGGATACATCGGTACAGAAATTTAGATATTGAAGTGCTTCAATCACAGAGATAATCCAAATTCAATATCGAGCTCCTCAAAAGAAAGAAAAATGTGTGAATTTTTTTTCCAAATTGCATAAGTCTTGTTTGAATAATCAAGTTAAATTGATCCCAAGGGCATATTATAGAATAGATATCAGTATTGGATTTTAAAATGGCCCCTAAAAAGAATTCAACACCCATTAAGCCTTTAGAAGGCTCTACTTTGACTCATGAAGATGAAGAATGGCAACATGACATATCAAAATTACAAGAGCAAGTGCAACAAATTTCGCTCTCGCAAAGAACAACAAAAAATGAAATGGAAGTTTTGAAGAAAAGCGTGGAAACTAAGGTGGATGGTTTGAAGAAAGGCGTGGAAGCTAAGATGAATGGTTTGGAAGCTAAGATGGATGGCATGGAAGTGGGCATGGAAGCTAAGATGGATGACATGAAAGACAACATGGAAAACATGAAGAATGATCTAAAAGCATACATGGAAGGCTTGATGACAAGCTTAAAACTAGAAATGATTGCTAATGGAGAAAATATAGTAGAAGAACCTCATGATGAGAACAAAATAAATGTTAATCGTGATTTCATAAACTCTAATGTTGGCAAGAAGAACCATCATATTCCAAAAATGGATATGAGGAAGTTTGATGGAAAGGATCCTATAACATGGATACTACAGATGGAGCAATATTTTGATCTCCATAATGTGCAAAACACACAAAAGGTACGCATTGTAACTTTACATTTAGAACAAAATACATTTGTATGGTATCGATGGATTTTCTCCCGTAAAAAAATTGTCACTTGGTCAATTTTTACGGAGGAAATGATAGCACATTATGAGGATATAAAGAGCAACACCTTCTTTAGCCAATTGATAAATCTCAAACAAAAGGGTTTAGTGGGGCAGCACATTGAGGACTTCCAAAAATTGAATATAAGCGTAACTGATATTCCAGAGGAACACAGGATTGATCTCTTCATAGGCACTTTAAAGGATAACATCCAACATGAAGTTTGCGTTCTGGAACCTGATTCATTGGAGAAGGCATTCAGGTTGGCAAGAAAAGTTGAATGTAAAGTTATGGCGACAAGGAAGCCTACCACCCAATTCTATAAAGAAGGAAGTGTTGCTACATCTAGATTTCCACAACCTACAAGGTTGACACCACAACAATTGGAAGAAAAAAGAGCAAAAGGGCTTTGCTACAGTTGTGATAGCAAATACACTAAAGGTCATAAGTGTGCTGAGAAGAAATTATTTTACTTAGATTGTGAAGAGGAAGAAGAAAATGAACAAGAAGAGGATATACACCAGGAACCAACCCTAGAAGAGGAAGAAATGAATCCGACCATATCATGTAATGCACTGGCAGGAATTACCACTCCTCAAACTCTCAACATACAAGGACAAATAAAGAAGAAAAGGTAATCGTGTTGATTGATTCAGGTAGCACCCATAATTTTATTCATTGTAAGGTAGCCAAGGAATTAAATTGTTTCCTATACCCAGCACCAGAATGTCAAGTGATGGTTGCAAATGGAGGAACTATAAATTGCTCTGGAAAATGCCATAATATTAAGCTAACCATGGGGGAATATGTATTGAATAGTCTAATGCTTTCCATTCCTATGGGAGGTGTTGATGTTGTACTAGGAGTACAATGGTTACAATCTTTGGGGACGGTAGCTTTTAATTTTCAAGAACTTTTCTTGAAATTTTTTTCAGAAGGAAAGGAAGTCGAATTACAGGGTATTGAAGGGAAGCCGGGAAGGATAATAAGCTCTAATGTCATGACAAAGCTTCTGAAGAAAGAACAACGAGGCGTAATTGCACAATTATGCTCACTAGAAGTTCCGACATCAAAATCATCTATTTCTGCAGATCTCCAACAAGTCTTGGACAATCATTCCAAGGTGTTTGAAACTCCCAAATGACTCCCACCTATTCGTGATCATGATCATGCTATTCATTTGATTCCAGGAAGTGTTCCTCCAAACATCAGGCCTTATAGATATCCTTACTTCCAAAAGAGCGAAATTGAACTTATGATTGCAGAAATGTTAGAGGCGGGTATAATTCAACCCAGTCAAAGTTCTTTCTCTGCTCCTGTAGTATTGGTACACAAGAAGGATGGATCATGGGGAATGTGTCCGGATTATAGGGAGCTCAATAAGCTCACCATTAAAGACAAATTTCCCATTCCTGTGATTGATGAATTATTGGATGAATTACATGGAGCAATTTATTTTACCAACTTGGATCTTCGTTCAGGATATCATCAAATTAGAATGAAGACTGAAGATATTCCAAAAATAGCATTTCGAACTCATGAGGGTCATTATGAATTTTTGGTCATGCCTTTGGTCTTACCAATGCACCTTCTACATTTCAAGGGTTGATGAATTCCATTTTCAAACCCTTCCTTAGAAAATTTGTGCTAGTATTTTTTGATGATATACTAATCTACAACAGGTCTTGGAAGGATCATTTTGAACATGTTGACAGGGTGCTCAAACTATTGCAGGAGAAACAATTATATGCAAAAAAATCCAAATGTTTTTTTGGAGTACAAGAGGTGGAATATTTGGGTCATATTGTATCTCACGAGGGTGTGAAAGTAGACCCTAACAAAATTAAAGCCATTAAGGAATGGAAAGTCCCCACAACCATAAAGAAGTTGCAAGGATTTCTCGGGTTAACAGGGTATTATCGCAAGTTTGTTAAGAATTATGGGAGAATAGCAGCACCTCTAACAACATTATTGAAGAAAGATGCATTTTCATGGACTCGTGAAGCAACTAAGGCCTTTGAACATCTTAAAGAGGCAATGTGCCTAGCACCGGTCTTAGCTACGCCAGACTTCACAAAAACCTTTATTGTGGAATGTGATGCCTCAGGAAATGGAATTGGTGCAGTTTTAATGCAGGAAGGAAGATCCATTGCTTTTGAAAGTCGTCCAATCAAAGGAAAGTATTTACAGAAACCTATTTATGAGAAGGAAATGTTAGCAACACTACATGCACTAAAGAAATGGCGAACTTACCTAATGGGAAGACACTTCAAGGTAAAAACTGATCATGATAGTCTTAAACACTTTTTGGAACAAAGAATATCATCAGAAGAGCAGCAAAAATGGGTCACAAAGATGTTGGGTTATGACTTTGAAATAATTTACAAAAAAGGAAAGCTTAATGTTGTTGCAGATGCACTCTCAAGAAAGAATGAAGAGGTGGAAGCATTGCTTTGTGCCATTTCTATTATCCAACCAGATTGGATAATAGAAGCAAGAGATGAATGGAAGAAGGAAAAAGATGTATGGACACTCATTCAAAAGTTGCAGCAAGATCCTAGTACATCTGATACATTTAGTTGGAAAATGATTCCTTATGGTACAAAGATCGCTTATATCTTTGTAAGAATTCCCAACTAAAACAAAAGATTCTTCTGGAATTGCACACTTCTCCTTTAGGAGGACACTCAGGATTTTTAAAAACTTACCACAGGGTGAAGAAAGAATCTTTTTGGGATGGCCTTAAATCTGATATTCAAAAGTTTGTGGTGGAATGTTTGGTTTGCCAGCAGAATAAAGTGGAAACAATTAAGACCCCGGGACTTCTACAACCTTTATCCATTCCAAGTCAACGTTGGGAGGAGATTTCAATGGATTTTATCGCAAGTTTACCTAAGTCCGAAGGAAAGAGTGTCATCATGGTGGTAGTTGATAGACTTACCAAGTATGCACACTTTTGTGCATTATCTCATCCATTTAAAGCAAGTACAGTTGCTACTACATTTATGGATAGCATTCAAAAGCTACATGGAAGCCCAAGGGTTATTGTGAGCGACAGAGATCCCATTTTTACTGGAAATTTTTGGACGGAGTTATTTTCTTGTTTGGGTACTCAATTAGCTCATAGCTCATCTTATCATCCTCAATCTGATGGTCAAACTGATATCGTAAATAAATGTATGGAAGGATATCTTCGTTTTTTTGTATCCTATAAACAAACACAATGGGTCAAGTGGTTACCTCTTGCTGAATGGTGGTATAACACTTCCTTCCATACTGCAGCAAAAATGACCCCATTTATGGCACTTTATGGATATCATCCACCATCCATCACATCATATTTAAGAGAAAATTCGAAGGTTCAAGCAGTGGAAGATCACATCGAGCATCGGCAAGAAGTTCTCCAACTCTTAAAGGATAACCTGAATTTGGCACAAAATCGAATGAAACAACAGGCAGATCAACATCGCAGCGAGAGAAGTTTTGATGTAGGAGATTGGGTATTTTTACGGCTGCAACCATACAAACAAATGTCCCTCAAGCATGCTAAGAAGGATAATAAATTATCACCAAAGTACTATGGTCCTTACAAGGTGTTGCAAAAGATTGGTTCTATGGCATACAAATTGGAGCTTCTTGCTTCTTCACGAGTACATCCAGTTTTCCATGTTTCATGCTTAAAGAAGGTTATAGGTGAAAATCTTCCAGTTCAAACAATATTGCCAGAACTTGATGAGGAAGGAAAAATCATATTGGAACCTGAAGCGGTCATGGAAACAAGAACTCGACAAATACGGAATCGATCAATTTCAGAGTATCTCATCAAGTGGAAGAACTTACCCACTGAAGATTCTACATGGGAGGATGAGAATTTTATACAGAAGCACCCAGAGCTACTCAAGCGCTGAGGACAACACTTTTTTGAAGGAGAGGGGCATGTTAGGTCCCTATATTACTAGTATAGTCCCTTATTATTGTTAGTGTAACCCCTTATTGTTATTATTGTACCCTTGTAACCCCCATTTTGTTATTATTGTGCCCTTAAATTATTATTGTTAGGTCGGCTAAGATTACATTGTGGCCCACTAGGATTACATTATGGCCCCATGGACTCCTATATATAGAAAGGAGGTTTTGTAAATTGTATCATCCAAGAATTGTTCATTTATGTAATGTATTGGAGGTTTCCCCCTCGAAGTGGCTCATTACTAAGGGCGTTATTATCTTTTCTTTTCTATTTTTGAGCCGGTTACACAACAAGAAATGAATCCCCACTTGAACCTTCATTACGATGAATAAGAGGTCATGGATTGCAAGAGGTTCATAATATTGGAAATCGTGGACCTAATGCCCCCAAGACACAATGCATAATGGTACTATCACCGATGATGATGGGGATAGGTAGCCACATAATTAACTTGCGGCGTGTGGAAGATACAACCGGGTCGATAAAGACCCGGAAGATGGTGAACCGTATTTCACGCTGTGGACTAAAGAATGAAAGTTGATCAATGGTCACGATCCCAACTTCCTTCCGTGTGGAAAATAGATCACATGAAAGAGGAAGAACAACTTCTCCCATGACATAAGTATAGTCGTGGCCCAAGAATAAATTAAAACCTAAGGGTCCCCGAAACAACCATCACTTCTATATAGACGGCCTTCTCCCTCCCAAAGTAATAGGGGCACCTCAAGGATTCCTAATGGTTGACTAGTTCTCTGCGGTGTCGATGTATCTCCGAGTAATGCATAAGCGGTGGGAGGAATCCAAAATCTTGCCAAGTAGTGGAAGATAGAATACTACGTACGTTCCTTCATCTATAATGGTGTTGGGCATGATCAGGTCAAGACCAGGATCATGATCTCAAAAGGCACATAAGAAGGAAGGCAAGATCTCGAAAATCGACCCAATTGGAATATACCAAACTACTTGGAGGAGGAAAATTAACAACCGAGATGGTCTTCCCTTCGGTGTTACCTGGAAAGAGGAGCATTCTTTGGACTTGTATCATAGATAAAGGGTAGAAGCTTTTGAACATATAGGTACCTAAGAATATTTCTCTAAGTCTCAAGAATTGGAAGAAACAAGAAGAACATGAGGGGGATGAGAGATCCACTCTTAACCCGAGAAAGACCCCATGAACCATGGGCAGATCAATCTAACGAATTCCAAAATCCAATGGTGGGCTCGGAATGGATTCTTGAATTTGAATTTCCGTGGGGAACGGGATTGACCAAGGATGACTTCTCGATCGATCGTGGAATTAACTAGCAGAGGACTCAAAGAAAGTTTCTCAAGAACTACCGGAAGGTAGGGGTGCGTAATAGTAGATTTATCCGAAGACTTTGGCTTCATCCATAGCATGTGACAAAGGCAAATGGGATGATGCCCTTCACACAACCTTATGGGTGGATTGGTAATCTTACCCCGTTTCTTATGTATCTTATCAAGATCATTTAATAATATTTCCATACCAATATGACTTAGAGCCAAAGGCACCAAAGGGATTTACCTCCATGTGACCATACTTCAAGTACCTTGGGAATGCCGAGCAAAGCCTCATGAAGGGTGGTCACCTTTCATAACACAGTGCGGAATTTCTATTTGGAAGGGAAGGTGTCCGAGGTGCAATAGTTGCGCATTAGCTCCTCTCTTATTTGACTTCTTCTTCTTCGTTCTCTTCTTCTTCTTCTTAGCCACCGGTTACTTGAATCCAAAATTTCACTGTGCAAAGTAGAAGAGGAGGATGAAGAAATAGGTGGTGGCCAGGTTGGCGGAGGTCCACCTTGGAATCAACATGGTGTTGTTCGTGGAGGTGATGGTCGAACATAGATGGGGGTATTCAGACCACCGAGGTCAAAAAAAAAAAAACCACACAGAAAGCCAATGCTTAACCCTCGGGAAGAGACAACGTTTCCATATAAGGAGCACCAACATTCCCAAAAGTAGGAAAAGGGCCAAGATTCCCTTCGTAGGATTCCTTGCTGGTAAACTCGGGAATGTTGCCACTTAAAACAACTCTAAAATCAAGAACTAAGGAAAGCAACTTTAACCAAGAATACTGCTGTGGGTAGTTAATTTTAAGACACCGAAACCAAACTCTCCGTCGTTCATATTTTAAGAGTCAAGAAACAGAAAAAAGGTTACTCTATCACTTTCATTGTTGAACGAGCACAAAAGGACAAGTGCTCGATGATATTTTCAAATGTATGAGCGAAGAAAGATATGTCAGATCGCTCAAGTAATCTAAGAGGTATGCCAGTGTCACGTGAACCGGCCATACACTCCCTGTGAATAAATGAAAGAAAAATGACCAAGGACTTAGCGTACGTGCAGTAGTCTTCTTGAATGTTGTGTTTGGTGTATCACACCACAGGTGGCAGCATTTGGCTTCCTATGGATAAAGTATTGCAACCTAGAGGGGTCTCCCTTTATATACTCGACGGTATGGGAAGCACAAGTCCGTACTAGTGTCAGTTCAAGCGCAGATAGAAAACAAATGCATCCTAGGTTTCCAAGACGCCGTAACACGTCTCTAACTTAGACCACTAGAATATTTCGTCGTGGTTTCAATGTTACCTTAGGTTAATTGAAATAAATTTTAACGTTGACCTTGATTTAAGCCAATTTCTAGGCCTTAACGTATGTCGGATCTGAAATCTTCCGAAATTCAAAACTATAGTTAAGGTGCACCCATACCATTTCTTTTGTCAATGAAAGCATTCTGTATGAAGGAAATAAAACTTTCAAGCAATAGAAAATACTAAAATAACACAGAGAAAAACATCCACCAATGCATCTAATGCAATATATAGAAAATTGTTCTTTCCTAGCCTATGCAATGCTAGTTATGCAAAAGAACGTTTCATTTTCAAAGAAAAAAGAAAAGCAATATTTTGGTTTTTTCAATGCAATAGAGAAAAATGTACCACTAAAACGACATGAAAAAAAACTCAACACTAGTTTGAGAGTGAATGTTGAAAATGGAACAGACTCTCCAACATAAAACAAACACAACAATACCAAAACTAATGCTACAATCTTTTTCAAATCAAAGAGAAATCTCAGCAATGACCTATGCAAGCAAAAGGGATCAATGCTTGACTAAGAGGAAGAAAATCAAACAAGAAAGGCAATGATCATTCAACCAATGAACATACTCAATACAGATCAACAAGATACCAAGAGCAATTAAACAGGGAATGAATTTGACAGCTATCAAGAAACTCGATCTCCAAATAAAAATCTCACCGCACCAAGGCACTAAACCCTAAGACCTCAAGTCACAAAGATAAGAAATGAACAAATGTCCAAATAAAAATGAGCCTACAAAAGCAACTAAAGACAATCCAAAACACTTCAATTACTCTCAATTATAACCTTAAAACAAGTAAAATGAACCAAAAACTATGAAAATATCACACCCAAAAACTCACAGGGTCAACGGATCAAGGAGGCGCATTCAACGCCGTTGTGTGATGGCGCGAGTGCTACAAAGAAACATGCACCAATTCAAAAGACTTATCATAAGGAAACCATGTGCCAAGCTAATTAACCAATGAAAAGTAAAAAAACTCAATGTGGCAGAGGCTTAATCTACACTCTAGGGATGGAACAAGTGCTTTGAAGCACAGCGAACAACTGAAAAGGTAAACAAAAAGATCAAAAAATCCAAAAAACAACCCAACAAGATCTAAGACAAACTGGCTGATCCCTAGTATGGTCGCCAACTTGTTATGTAGGTAAATCGTCTCACTGGGACAGAGACAATCCCTCTAGGCCCTAGGGGTGGGTCTAGTAATAAGGAATATGCTAAAGGTGTAGGTTCCTAGATATCAATGAAAAAGAAGGATGAAATAAGATAGCCTACCTATGGTCCACCCTATCATGCTTGAAATCATAGTGGTGATGAGAACTGATCACCCGATTTGAAAGTCACAACTCCTTCACTTGTCACACTCTGACACCCGCACAAAGATTATAAAATGACAACCACATCCCACATACTAATTTCATCCAAAATCTAACAAGTTAGTCGTAGAAGACTTAGCATATTGCATCTTGATAAATATAAACACAAGACTAGAACCTGTCAACAGTCACTATATTGGGGCAAAGGGGAAAGAAGAGATACAACCATGCTCCGGGCGCTGCGCCTCTTCTAGCTGTGGCTCGGTGGAAGCACATCTCAGCTTGCTCTGGGAATCGGGGATGATAAAGGACCCTCTCGATGGATTTCTTCCTTGTTCTACCTTCTCGCAACTCAATTATTCAACTATAGCTTAGTCTTTCAAGTTTAGCACTTCACTCGTATAATTCTCTTTGTCTGCCTTCAACTAGTTTTTACATGATAAGGCTTGTTTATATAGAGGGAAAGGAGGAGGTTGGGATCCCCACAAAGGCAAAGGGGGGCCTATCCTTTAGGAGAATTCCAAGGAGATGGAAACTACTAACCAAAGGAGGAGGCCCATGGTTGTTTCTGGGCTCAACCACTCCCAATGACTCATCCCCGAGGTGGTTGGGAATGGGAACCTCCCCGCCTCTATTTTTTTTAAAAATTTCATAAATAGCTTGGCGCATTGAAGACCGGGGACAGGGGCGCTATGGCGCAGCTAGTGTACCCCTGTGTCGGCGTGAGGAGGTAAAGGCTACCATGCCAAGGCAAAAATATGGATTTTCATGGCTCGCTTAGGAAATGTCAACAAGGAGAATTTTCCTTCACCAAAAGGGATGCAAGGATGTAATTTGCAAAGCATGACAAAGGTGCACACGCGAAATGACCCTCCAATGTGCGAGTTGTGGATTCTGCAGTGATGTTGACAAATGTTGTGTAACAAAAAGGAATGTGGACTAAGGTAGAGAAAAATGGGAGGATTTTACCCATAAGAAGAAAATGTTCATCCGTGGTTCCTTGCGATGTCTAGGAGACCACTTGGGCCATGAGATATTCCGTCGGATGATTAAGTTTCCGAGAGGATGAGAAACACCTTCGTAAGGCCTAAGTGATTATGAATACCATCAATAGTTATATTGATATAATATGCCATCCTTAGTCCTTAAAAATATTTTTTTCTCACATTTATTCACATTTTTTGCAGTTATATTATGCTCGTTGAGAAGATTTAAAGGTGTTTTTCATTGCTATTGAATGGTTTAATTGCAATAAAATGGGGAAATTTTTAGGTTCCTAATAGTGCAAGGGTTCTACATTCCAATAAGGAGATAATCTAGGAATTTTTTTCCACCTCTTTAACTCCCCACCACTTTGGGATAACAACACTATCCGTCATCAATTGAAATTCATTAGCAGTCAAGCAACTACTAGTGCAAGTGAAGCAGAGAAAGACAAGATCCAATTATCGTAAATATCAAGGAGGAAATATCTCCTATTATCAAGGGAGTTGGTTTTAGCTACCCTTTTGCTAAATAATCAAGACAAGGAGCTCATTAGGATTCGAAGTTTGTTTGTACTAGTTGTAGATATTTGTGCTCAAGATCTTCGACTTTGTCATTTTGAACCTTTATCTAATGTATAAGACTTTACCTTTGTGTTTGGATCCAACCTAGTGTCTTAGTCTCTTTATATTTATGTTTTTTTCATTTCTAGTATTTCATAACTCGTTTCATTTCAGAAGAGATGTTAAGCTATGAAAATATGTGATTAGAAGCTTCGCATCAATTTTGTGGAGATTGATTGAAGGATTCATAGTCTAAGGAAAAAATATAGACAAGCCACGTATTTCCTTGGAAGTAGATGAACACTATTTTCCTTATTCATAATTTCATTCTATACCTTAGAATCTAGCTCTTTGATTTCAATAGTGTTTGAAGCATAGAGTAGATGTTATTTAAATTGAACTCATGTTTTCCATCATAGTTCTTATTGTAGTGTTAATGATCAATGGATGAATTTTGTGACCGATTGTGTAGGTTGCCCTGTATGTAGGTAAGGGCACCCCTTCATCCCCATATTGGACTCCTCCATCACCTATTTTCATCTCCTAATCCTCAGTTTCCAAATCATTTTTTCCATAATCGTTTTCCTAGGAACTCAAACATTATGGGTATCACCCCAGTGCAACACCAGCTCTAGAGTCGGGGTTTTTCTAGGAGGCTTAACCCACATTTCTTCACTCTCCTTGAACTTCTATTTACATCTTTACAATTTCAATACCTCATCTCAACCCCAAATTCACCCTCGAATCCCTCTTGTAGCATTACAGTCTTCTTGTAGCATCCTCATGTAGCCTACGTGTAGCACCACTTTCCTCACCATATTTTATCCCAACTCAAATTTATCTCAATTTGGATTTAAGAATGACCTTAAATGGTTGATGCAGAGAGAAGCTCCTAGGACCACCCCAACTATCTACACGTTTCCCCATCGCAAAAACAAAGTAGGATTAGTCTTTCAATTACAAGCAATTTACAAGCTCATTTTTTAATTTATTTTAGCAATTATGAGTAGATAGATGATAGATGTAATTTGAATATTAATTTATGAATGATGAAACATATAGTAATATTATTTACACAAGTGTATAACAGTTTCCTTTTCCCATTCATGAGGAGCTAGTTAGCATCTACACGTAGCGCCTACTTTCCTAGTTAAAATCTGCTTTGGACTATATTTTCATTATAAAGGTTTCTATCAGAGACAAGCAGGAGGGATGGTATTTGGTCAACCTAATATAATATCATAGTTCATAGTGGCATGAGTATAATCCCACCACTGCTCATATAGCATTGTCACCTCTAAGTTTGTACAAAACCTCGAGTTGATAAATATGCTTGGGTGGGGGAGCCCTTGGGAGTTGCAATGCTCTTGGTTCAATACTGTGGTTCACCAGGGCCCTAGGTATTATACATGTAAACATTTTTTACCCCCTAAATGCATTATAAGGATCAAATGTATCACTTTGGCATGTATATTCTTCTAAATTAATACTCCCAAAAGGAGTTTGTAGGCCCACCCCGTAAACAAAAGCACCTCTAGTGCAACTAGAGGACGACATGTGTACATCAAGAGTATTCCGATGATTTCTGTCTCAATATCGATGCACCACATGTCAAAATTTCATTGGTGCTAGAACCTTGACCACATAAATCAAAACTGGGAACTTTGATTTTTGGAACCATAAGTTTACTTTGAGTTTTACCGCCTGACTTTGGACTTTTTCGATTTTTCCCTTAAAACTTTAATTTTGCAAAACTACTTTGCAGCCACTAGCAAGATTTTTCCCATTCAATTTGCATTGGAATCATTTTTCCAAGATCTATGTGATGGCACTACTTTTCGAATGTAATGAAATTTAATTTTTGGCCATTAATCCCTTTTAGAACAATATGGATCATTTCTTGATCATTTCGTATCATCTCTAGTCACTCATCCCCACTAAGACCTTTTCGACTATCAAAATACTTTACTTGGTTTTATCGTGAAGACAATCCTCCTCAACTTGCCCTGTATCCCCAAGCTATTTTTTCATGTGTACCATTCTTATCAAAATCGCTGTGCAAGAACAAACTATCACAACTAAATACACATTGTTAGGTTGTGCATGTTTCCATGTCTTTATGTTTCTATTTTTTTCTCTACAAACCATGTACAAATACATCACATCATGCATTGGTGAAAAAAGAAGCTAATGTAAACAAAACGATATGTTTACCTCCTTCTTTTCCAAGTCTACATGAAAACACCCTCATACCACAATTTTACCGTCCATCGTAAGCATATCGTGGTTAGATCTACATGTTTCCACCATCTCTCTTTGTTGGTTTAGATTAGCTCCTTTCCGACTTTCGTATACATAAGTGGGAAACTCACTTCTTATTCCTCGCCGGCTAAAATACGAGTCTCATCTTCAAACCCAAATCCAAGATTATGGTATGTTGTTTGACCCACTTCGTACTTTCCTTTTACTTCCCTTTTCTAAGCTTGGAACTTCTTAGGCTTATGTTGACGATGTAGCTTCCAACAAAGTTCTCTATGATGGCCATCTTCCTCCTCGTAGTATGAGGAAGGTTGTTTCGTGCCTTGGCCTCGCCCAAAGGTTGGAATACTTCTTCATATTTTTCCTCCTTCTCATATCCATCGTCTTCTTGTATAAATATCTTATCTTCTAGAACTTGGCAACTAATGGTTAGATAACCCAAAAAAAGTGGATGGTTTTCTATGACATAAAATTTTCACATCATCAATCTTCCAAAAAATCAAAGAACAAGTGAGTAAACAAAACTTTGATACACAAATGATTGTAGCCCAAAGGTATTCATGTATTGAATAATTGATGTTCATTATTCCATCTAACATCTCACATGCCTTACCAAACGCAAGATTCTTGTTGATCTTATTGCATGGTTGGCACATAGGAGGTATCCAAATTCATCTTCTCAGCGGTTTGAGACATAAATATTATATCATTATAAACACATCCCGTCATTTTGTATTACAATAGGAAAAAATATAATTTTCTTCAACTTGTTATTCTTGGCCTTTTGGTAATGAGACACAATGTTCGCTTCTCGAATTTTGTGTATTTAAGAAATTTATCGAGCTTCACATTTTCTAGTTGAAGACTTTGGCTAACATCCACAAACTCTTTCATCCTTCCTCATTTCATGTTTTTAGCCATGTGTACTTCAACAAATTCCTCTTCACATGGTTAAAAAACACACTTAAAAACCAAGCTATCAATAACCCGCTTTCGATACCAATTGATCCGAAATCCTAATCGAAATTGATACTTGTTTGTTATATTTTTGAAAGTAGCCATGTATTTTTAAATCACCATGAAGTAAATCTCAATTTAAATGACACATGAAACTTGTAAGGAAAATTAGCAGAAATAGAGCAATAACCAAACACATGAGAGAAAATGACATCAACACATTGATAATGAAGTTCAGCTATCTCTGTGCAAGCATACATCTTCGATCCCTTTGTGCCTTAATGTAAGTGTGTCATTTTATTCAAATTTTTCAAAATTAGCAACTATGGTGTGTTCTTCTCTTTCTCACTATGTGTAGCAACTGTATTTAAAAAGGCTTCTTGGTTTTCCGAGAATGTCTTTCCAAAGCTTGTTTATGTGGCTTATTCCTTCTACATAAAAACTCCCACGTACAAATTAATATATATCTATTTTGAGTAGTGAAGCCTTTATAATAATATCGAGAATAAAAAATTTATAACAACCATATCCTTAAGATATCATGTATTTCTGGCTAATGTACAAAATATTTGATTTTAATTTGGGATTAATCCATATCCCACCATATCCTAAAATAAACCCTTTCTTGCAAATTTTATATATATATCTATATCTATATATATATATATATATATATATATATATATATATATATATATATATATGCCTTATCCCTCCACCCATGTTAATATTTATATATTTTAACAAACCACATCCATTAACCATCCGTCATATTATAATGGATAATGGCCACATTGAAAAATATTTTGGATGGACGTTGTTCATTGAGAAGATATCCACCCAATAAATATTAGAAGGCCTCCAATGTTTGGATAAAGTCCCATTTGGTTATCAAGCTGATAGATATGGCGGATAATGATATCCCGATTGAAAAATATGGTGGTGTTGATAGATGTGGAAAAGTCAAAGAATGTGGTGGGATCTATCCTTTTTTTTATGCCATACGCAAATGTAATCACTCTCAAATACATTCGTCATAGAGTGTATAACAGTAACAAATATGTAGAACGATTGTTAAGGTATCGATTTCCAGAGAGGAGAGGTCACATCAAATATTATCTCGTCCATCAATCTCATAACACATAATTTTCGTCGATCCAGAAGTGCCACGTCTCGCCTTATGATAGGGCCACATCTTGCCTACGCTTGGTCCATATGCCACCAATAAGAAACTACCACTTGTCTTGAACTTGATGTACCACATGTCAAAATTTCTGTTACTATTGGAACTCGACAACATAAACTTGAAGCAAAACCTTTCTTGTTTGAACTATGCCACCAATAAACCGCCACTTGTCTTGAAGCAAAACCTTTCTTGTTTGAACTATGCCATCAATAAGAAAATACCACTTGTCTTGAACTTGATGAACCACATGTCAAAATTTCACTATTGTTGTAAACTTACAACATAAACTTGAATCATAACCTTTCTTGTTTGAACTGCAAGCATCGACAACATTGAATTACATTGGCCAAATGACTTTGGACTTTTCAGAGTTGTCCTAAAATCGACATTGCAGATAACTTTTCCATATGAAGTCGGATTTTTCCCACTCAATTTGTATTGGAATTTTTTCCCGAGCTCTACTCGATGGCTCTACTTTTATGCGAACTAAAATGACTTTGAATTTTTCTCCATTAACTTTTATATCAATACATATTATTTTTTGATCATTTCAAATCATTCTCGATGAGATAGTATTCAAACAAAGACACTATGTGACCAACAACAAAAAAAAAAATAGTTTAGTGATAATCATTAACCGTAAGTACACACAATGGAAGGGTATCAAACCTAAATCCTCTCAAAAGAGACCATCAAGGGCACAATGCAATTCCTCAATATAACCACCACTAGTTACAAACATAGTTGGAGTTCACTCACAGCAATTTCAGCAATGTAGCACATCGCTAACCCTTGTGTTTGGAGGTATCTGTACAATATGCCACACTAAAATTCGATTTACAATCAGAATCACATGCTATGCTTGTTTTGTAACCTTGGGTAAGTTAAACCTCACTCCCCAATCCAAATACCCTAGCCTATATAATGTCCATTAGGGGAATTTGTAAGTCTAAAATTGACTTCCAAGAAAAAAATGTACAACCAAAATAAACATTATAAGAATCAATAGTATTTAATTATGACTAAGGCGAATGAGATTCATCATTACTGAGTAAAAAAATTAAAAAATAATAAAATAATAAAATAACTTTTTCAACTTATATCCCTAAGGTATTTCTGTATTTTGAGTTTGAGTACTTGTGGATGGCATTTTCTGATTTCTCATTAACCAAGGAGTACCCATGTTGGCATTTTTATGGTACTACTACACGAAAATGAGAAATACATGACAAAACATCATTGCAATCATGTTTTTCATGTATTTCTCATTTTTAGTGTATCAAAGTCTATCGAAAGTATGAAACATTGGTATTCCTGGGATGAGGAATCAAAATTTTCATCTAAAGAGTGTTGGTGTCTCAAATTTTAGTAAACCCATACGCAGACAAGTTGAAAATACTAGTTGAAAAATGCTTATTTCTTTTTTTTCTTTCTGTACCTGATGATGTAATCTAATATTGCTTTATTTCCACTATTATTTTATAATTTCCTTAGAGCTACATTTTAGACCTCAAAATTCCCCTAATGGTTTTCTACCACTAGAAATAGAAAAATATCAAATTAATTTTATTTAAGTGCATTAATTTAATGTTTTTTTAACTACAAATGGTAGATGAAATCAAATAATGTTATGACTCAACTAATTCAAAGAAACCATGTAAAGGCAGAAGAGAAAGTGAAAAATTTCTCAATTTCGATGAATTATTCATAGAGTGGGTGAAGATATCTTTTATTTTCATGATGCAATCATGAAAAATATCCTCACTCTATGTCATTTAATACTCCCATCATAGTAAAAACTACAAAAATAGTAGCAAAAGTAGAAAGGGGAACCAATAAAAACTAATCAAAACCTCACAAAAACCCTACATCTACATACAACAATGCATTTAGATTTGAAAAATAATTTTTCAATGAAGAAATCAAGCTATAAGAAGAAAATGAAGATAGGGTTTTTAGTAAATGATTCGAGTGATTTAAGTGAACACAATTGTTTCTTAAAAAGAATGAAAACCCAAAAAGAGATCAAACCTTAATGAGGTAAAATCAATGGTAAATTATGTAAAAATTTAGGAAAAATCAATGATCATAGAACCAAATTTAGATAGGATGTACCACCTAGTAGGGTTAGTAGTGATGTAAAACTATACTACTAGATCTCACATTGAAAACTACTAAAAATTTCTCTTCAATGCACTATCACAAGGTACTAAATTGAAACAAAGAGGTTATCAACTTTCTGACCAAACACGTGGACCAGGACTCGTGAAAGAGAGGGAAAAAGCCCACACATAGGAGGTTTCAGATCTAGGGTTTTAAACAAAGTTTTAGATGAATATGAACATTGTAAAACTCCAACAAAAAAAATCAAGCAAAATAAAACAAATATACAAATAAAATTGATTTATTAGGGGTCCTTTATATGGTTTCCAATTATGTTTAGGAGAAAAATTTTAACTTTAACCTTGGTAAGATTTTATGAAGAAACAAAGATTTTCCTAGAACATATCTTCAAATGATAAGTAAAGTGAAAGAAACAATCACCTATCATGCACAACAATCTATCACAAAATAGAAGAGGAATAGCCTAAAATCCCTAATCCCTAACTTTTATAGTGATGCATGAAGATCTCCTCCTAAGATATTTCATCCAAATTTTCTCTACAAATAGACACAAATTAAACAACAAAGGACTCTCCATATTGTAACCAAAAATATACACATGCAACCCAAAATATTCTTTCCTAGGGGAAGCACTAATGTAATGGTGACAAATATCTTTTACTTTTCTATAATCATGTGAAGAAGTACATATTCATGTTGTTTAGTCCTTTCCAATATCACCTTCCTAACACATGGATAACATGGATGGCCACCTATTAATTTCAAAATACAGAAGGATTTCACTAGAATTTCAATATAGTATCTTTCTTCTCTTTTTGCATCAACTTTAATAAGTATATGATTTGATCATTATTGGCCTTCATGGTAGCTCTTGCAATTTTCTGGATCATATCAAGGAGACTATTGACACATATACCAAATCACAATATTATCTCACTAACAATTATTATTTTAGTCAGTGCCACTTTAACTGAGTCTAAGCTTATCCCTTTGGATTTCTCAGCATTATTTCAAATCTCTAGTGTAGATAGGTGTTTATGGGCTTCTAGTTCATCTGTTAACACTAGGAGGGAGTGTAGTTAGGCCATTTGTTTTGGTCCTTATGGAACTATTGTTCACATGAAATTTCCATATTTCACTAGTCACAACTTTGATTTTTCATTGGAAAATGATGTGGCTTTCTTCTAGACCCTACGAGGTGTTTTGAGTTATAAGGTATACCCGTATGGGATTGTTTATAGAATTGTTTTGAAATGAAACTCGTTAAAAATTTCTGTTTCAACTATGATTTTTCTAACTTAAGGTAAATTTTGTTATTGAAGTAAGTAGAATCATAGCTACAATCTCAAAATCCATGATTATTAAGATATTATAATATTTTAGAACAGAAAAAAGGTTAAATAAATAAATATTTAATACATTTCAAAAAATTGATAATGAAAGAGATTATTTTATTTGGCCTCCTAACAAAGTAAATATAATACTTTATTATAATGTATTACCTTTCTTCTTTACTATCACAAAATGGACTAAAAACATGATAATATTTTCTCGATAATCTCCACAACCATGTTTAGATTTTGGAGAACAAGTTATGTGAACTTGTCTTCCTATTGAATATCTAAATGAGCAATTTGTTAGCTAGTAGTTTTTCGTGTTTCAGGCCGTGTAGATTTGAAAAAATGGTTAATTAATTCAAGAGATGTGTTGTTCCTTCATAAATTAAGGAAGATCCTTTGAGATCATAACATACCCATATGGATCTTACCATGATGAAAATACATGTGAAGTGAGAAATAAAGTTTGAATAAATGATTTTTGGGTAGAAATCACATTCTATAATTTTTAGTTGAGATTAGCCCTAGAAGATAAAACAATTTTGGTTGAAATGAAATATAAATATTATCAAATTAAGAGTAATGGCTCCCTCAAAAACCATTTCTACTCCAAATTCATCTTCTATACCAGGAAAATTCTCTAACATAGGTACATAATTAGTTAAGGTTATTATTTAAATCTAAAATAAGGTATACTCGCCTTCATATTTACCAAAGTATAATATAGTGAATCAATTGGCTAAAGAAAAGGTGGATTCTTAACTACTAGATATTTTAAGCTTTAATGAACAAAAAAAATATCTTAAGTTTTATAGTACGTAAGATATCTATGATTCAAATTTTGATCGAGGAGGAAGATTGTTGACACCTAATCCTAAAGGGTTGGGTGAGAATGTATATTAATGTAACATGGTAAATATGAAGGCTTAAGATTCATTAAAGTGAATCCCAATAGCCTCATCTCCATGTATAAATACACACACAATCTCCATCTAAGCCTACACGAGCCACGAGCACTCTCCGGTTTGACATGGTATCTGAGGCCATCTCCATTTTTGGCATTTTTTTCGTTGGTGTAACTCCCCATGATTCATTTTGCTATATGCCGTATTTGTGCATTTAGTTTTTATGTTTACCGCTCCATGGTATTGATGCACTGGGAAGCCATGTACCTGCACTCGTACCCCTACTCCTTACTAAATATTTTCATAAAAAAAATTATAAAGAATTAAACTATGTACCGCAATTTTGCAATTCAAGAGCCTTCCTTCTTCTATTCCTCCATGACAAGTGAGGATCCGATGCTTTTTTGACCTCACCCTTGCCATCAAACATGTGAATGGGAGTGTCCTTGCCGGGTGCATGTGGACCAAGGACAACAAGTTTCTCCTCAACTCAAAGGAGGTATAGAACCTCATGTAGAAGATGATCCGGAAGACCAAGCAACTTAAGTTCGATTATGCTAAGCCCTAATGGCTTGAGTTTGGATTTATCTCAAAGTATACCGCTCCATCAACTTATTTCAATAAATTCTTCGTAAAAATCTTTCTAAATGTCATGTGACATGTTTCTCTTTGAATCTAGAAACCAATCATTTCTCCAAGAAGTAAAATGAAACATCAAACAAGTCTTTAGTTACTTCCATTGTTACAATGTGTTATAACAAAATGAGCTGACTTAGGTGCTTTCTTCCCTTTTCGTCTTTCATTATTTTTACCTTTTTCTCTTTGATTCCTTTGTCGCTCAATTTTATCCCAAGGTATCTTGCATGTAGATGCATCATGCTACTTCATTGCAGCAGTATGCAATGAGGATCAGATTTTTTAGTTTGATTTTGTCTCATTTCCCTTCCTCCGAAATTTCTTCTTCCTCTTCCTCTTTCGACCACCTCTTCCTCCGGAATAATCTTGAGCATGACTCTTTCTCTTTATGTGCAAAGCATACATCTCATGACATATAGGTGTTCATCTTTCCAAAGCCTTCTTCTGCAAACTTTTTCTCAAGGGACTCGAAGTGATTTTCACAAGATTTCCACTTGCTTGCAATGACTCAAGATAATTTGAGTAAGTGGGATACAAAGCCTTAACATATGCTATGAGAGATATGTCAACATCTTCACTCAAAGGTTATTAATATCATGCATGATAGATCTTAGTTATCAAGGGAACGAGGTGAGCATGTTGCTATGAGGGCCGAGAGGTGAGTGGAGGGTCGTGGTAAGAGAGGTAGCATTGGGTGGTGAGCAGCAGAGATGGAGCTGGTGAGGCCTTAAAATCATCGATCACTTACTTGTCATGGAGGGAATATAAGAGCAGAAGACTTGAAGTCATGTATGTCTCTCTACTCATACACACAACTTTGCATTCGGGCTCACATCATGGGGTGAAGGTACATTCCCATCAGCCTGCTATGCAAGTGCCGCATTTGGACACTGCAATTATGATAGCCTTCAATTGTTGAAGAAAAATGGTGTTAATGGATCTGCTTGCACTCAGGAAACTTAAGTAAATGTGACGCTTGTATTCTAGGAAAGAAAGGCAAACAACCATTTCATGATTCAGACCGCAGCACATAGAAAACTTGAGCTTATTCATTCGTATTTATGTGGCCCTATGCATGTTGCTTCTACAAATGGGAAATAAATATATGATGACATTTATTGATGATTACACGAGAATGTGTTGGGTTTAACTATTGAAGAACAAGTCCGACGCTTTTCAAACATTCAAGAATTTTCATGCATGGATTGAAAATATACACAAACTCATTGGTTCTTTACGATCAGTAATGGAAAAGAATACACTTTAAATGAATTTTAAAATTCATTTCGTCAACATGGAATCAAACATCAAACAACTATGCCTTATAATCCCCAAATTTAATGGTGTAGCTAAAAGAATGAACAGAAATTTTAAATATGGTTCGTCCATGATGTTTTTTAAGAATGTAAAATTGATGTTTTGGCCGATGTTTCTATGTGCCGTATACATAAAGAATAAGTGTCTTTCAAATTCAATCGTAAAACAAAACTCCCTTATGAAATGTGGCATGGCCACATTCCTTCGGTAAAGCATTTCAGGGTCTTTGGTTCCACCTGTTATGCTTTGATACCCAAGGTACAAAGGAATAAACTTGGTGCTAGAAGTCGAAAACGTATCTTCTTGGGGTATTCCAATACCTCCAAAGGATATCGTCTCTATGATGAAGTCAATAAGAAGTTTGTAATATCAAGAGATGTCATATTCCTTAAATATTCCAAGACTGACAATGTTGTTGAGTGGCAACTTGATCACTTGGATAGATTCACACATGCAAATTATTTTCAAGAATTTGATAATAAGATTCCACATCTTGAAGGGGGGATTCCTATACTGGATCAATCTGTGGGATCATTTCTTGAAGCACTTTCTCCCCCACTTGAAGAACCAACCACGGATGACACCTTGAACGATGTGATTGATAGAATTGAGAGATTGAAACTTGATTCAATTCCAACTCATTCAAATGAGCATCCTGGGCCATCTTTGAAAGGTCCCCCCAAATGGCTGACAAAGACACTAGAAAACGTTTATCCCGATGAGGTTGGAAAAACAGGAATAAGAAGTTCCACTAGAAAAAATGAAGGTGATGTAGATAATTTTGATTCACCTCTTGATATGGATATTGCTTATAACTTTGAATTGAGTTTTTCTATAGATCATGAACCAACTTCCTTCAAAGAATCTGCTTCTCATGATGAATGGAATGAAGCGATGCAAAAGGAGTATGATGCCTTGATAAAGAATGGCACTTGGAAGCTGGTTGATCTACCTTTGGGAACCAAACCAATTGGTTGTAAGTGGGTCTACAAGAACAAGTACAAAGCAGATGGCTCACTTGACAAGCACAAAGCCAGGCTTGTGGCAAAAGGTTTTGCACAGAAAGAAGGGGTCGATTATGAATAAAATTTTGCTCCCACAGCAAAATGGGCCACCATCCGGACTCTCTTTGCCCTAGCAGCACAGAAAGGATGGAAAGTCCATCAGATGGATGTAAAAACTGCCTTTTTGAATGGAGATCTAAAGGAGAAATTTTTTATGTCCCAGCCAGAAGGATTTGTTGTGAAGGGCCAAGAACACAAAGTATGCAAGCTTATAAAATCCTTGTATGGCCTCAAGCAAGCATCATGAGCCTGGTATGAGAAATTAACTGAGCATCTTCTGAAACTTGACTTCAAACATTTTGATCTTGATGATGCAACTTTATTTTTTAAGAAATTTGGAAAAATAGTTGTATATCTTGTGGTGTATGTAGATGATCTTTTGATGACAAGGAACAATGAGAGTTATATTGCATCCATAAAGAAATAATTGAAGAAAGGTTTTTAAATGACTGACTTGGGTTATTTCCATTACTATCTGGGTATTGAAGTAACTCAACATCCTAAATTTATATTTCTTTCTCAAAAGAAGTACATTGGAGATCTTTTGAACAAATTTGGCATGGATGAATGCAATCCCTTAACCACTCCAATGGAACAAAACTTGAAGCTCACATCCATTGAAGGGAAGAAATTTGAGGATGCAACAAAGTATAGACAGCTTATAGGAAGTCTTATCTACCTGACTACCACCAGACCTGACATTTCATTTGTTGTTGGAATCCTCTCCAGGTTTATGCAAAAACCTTGTGAAGGACATTGGTCTGCTGCAAAAAGAGTTTTAAAGTACTTGAAGGGGAGTCAAGACTTTGGACTCAAATATACACAGGTAGGCGATTTCAGCTTGATCAAATACTCTGATTCATACTTTGATGGGGAAAAAGAAACTGGGGTGTCTAATTCAGGTTACACCATGAGCCTTGGATCAAGAGCTATCTCATGGAGATCAGGCAAACAATCAGTTCCAGTAGATTCCACAGCCAAGGCAGAATATGTGGCAGTAGCTGAAGTAAAAAAGGAAATTGTGTGGCTTAGGAAAATCCTAGAAGATTTCCAGATGAAACAAATGCATTCAACACCACTCATGATCGACAACACTTCTATAATAAAGTTTGCCAAGAACCCAAAGTTCCATGATCGAACAAAGAACATCTATACAAAATACCATCTGATTCAACATCATGTTCAGGAAAAAACCATCCATCTACATCATTGTTCCACAAATGAGGAGACCACTGATATCTTCACCAAAGCACTTGGAAGAGAAAAGTTCAAAAATTTCAGAACGGTGCTTGGACTCACCAACATCCCTTCATATTAAAGGGGGGAATGTTGACACCTAATCCTAAAGGGTTGGGTGAGAATGTATATTAATGTAATATAGTAAATAAGGAAGGCCAAGAGTCATTGGGAAGTGAATCCCAATATCCTCACCTCCATGTATAAATACACACACAATCTCCATCTAATGCATATTGAGTTTTGCGGTGTTACCTCCTCGTTTGAAAAAGATGAAGAGGAGTTATTTGTAAATAAAATACCCATATATAATCCTAGGAATGTGCTAATAAATACTCCTTTATATATTTTAATGAACTTTATGGAGAAATATATTCTATTGTTCCCTTATCAATGGTGGATCTAGTTCAATGTGATGACAAGTATTATAATGCGAGAATTACATCTTTCATGCACTAGTTAGAATGCTAATAATATGTAATCATGTAATAATGAACAAGAAACTATAATTGATGAAATTAAACATATAAATTTGATATTATGTGAGAATCCTATAATAACAATCACTTGAGACATACAAGTTATATATACACTAATAAGAAATTATTTCATTGTGCTTAGCAAGCTTTCACTAGTGGGTATATAAAAATGGATATAAACCAAATTGCTCTTCACCTACAAAAAGAATATCATTGTTCTACATGAAGGATATATTTCACCATATATTGAAAGTGACTTACAACTCCTTGCAAATTTGGTTGAAGATGAGATACGCATATATTCTATACATTTAAAAAAGATCATAGCCATTTAGATTGTGATGATTCTATTTTCCATATGCACTTTGATGGTACATGTTCAAGTGGAGGAAATAGAGTTATTATTGTATTTTATTTTCTTCTAGGAAAAAATTATAACTTCTCTTATAACCTTGACTTTTCATGTACAAATAATGTGGTCGTTTTTGAATCCTACTATCAACTTATTATTTTCTAAAGTTTAGAGCCTACAATTATTTTTGTTAAGAAAACTCCTACTATGGAAAATAATATTTTAAAATGATATATGAAATTTTATGATAGATATCTAATATAATATCTTCCATATCATGCATTTTTCATAGGAAGTTGAATTTTATGTGTAAAAAATCAGTTATTCTTGTAGCTAGTCCTACTCTGACTAGATAATTACTCCTTGAAAGTATAGATTATACATTCAAGTCTATATATTTTCCTATTTTCCAAACATAAAACTTTAAGAATCTTTCATTAATGATGAAATCATGTGTTCTTTTTCCAAATGAGTCTCTTAACAAAAAGAAAATGAATTATTTCTTTATATGATAAAACATTCTCAAAATGATTAACTCTATCAACATCATATTCATCAAGTAATGGAAGTAGTTATAAGAGTGATTTGAGTGAAAAGGAAAAAAAATAAAAATATATAGTGAACATTGCAAGCTATTTTTAAAAACAAGAAAAGTGTAATTTATTGAGTTGTAATGTGAAATGTTTTGTGCTTTTATATAGCTTTATAAATATTTGCATGGTTTTGATCTAAGTTTAATTTAAAATGCAATTTATATTAAATAAAAAACAAATCTAATAAGAAAAAAAATAAATGAACCTTGCACTTGAAGCAAAAACTCTTAGTTATTTATGTAATTTTCCTTTTTAAATATTTTGAATGTATTGCAAACCATATTTGAATAAGGAAAATTAATAGTGATATGACCTTTCATCTTAATTATTAATTTTTGTATTATTTGTTTATGAATTATTGTGTGAGAATAGCAAAAAAAATCCATGAACAAGTGATGAAATATCTATGTAAATAGATATTTTATCAATAAAACTGAAACTGAGTAAATGGGAGAGAAAAATTCATTAAATACTTAGCTTGAGATAAGAAAAATATCTTAAATGAGTGGTAAACCACAAAAGAAAAACACCAGTAAAGGAAAATTTCATCATGGAAGAAAGGCATAAAATGCCTATTCTAAGGATCAACATGAATTGTTGATGCCTTCACATGTGGAATATCATCTCGGGGGTGAACTAAGGAGTACAGTTCTTTGGTTAGGTAGACAATAATGGCTATTGTTATTATCAAGCGTTTCCTCTCCACAAAAATTATGGTTACAAAGTTATTTATATTATTTATGAGCTCGAACACTCGCAATATTTGTTGTGTTTTCTGTACTATAGATAATTATCTAATGTGTGAATAGTTGGATGATTTTAAGTAAAACTGAATTATCTAAGGTATGGCTAGTAATATGATCTGCGGAAAAACATGAATTATATAAATAGTTCGATGCTTTTAAAGGAAAATATGAGATATTCAATGACTGAAATTTCGGAAGACGGTTTCTGTGTCTAATTAGTTTTTAGAAAAATATTACTTTTGTGAGAATTATATATACGCAATGAATTATTCTTGTGTTAGATAAAAAAAGGTTGATTTTACTAGTACATACTATGTTGGCATAGAATAGAAATGAGGAACTAGATTCTACAATGTTATTATTATGAACAAAATTGAGAGTAAAAGACTTTTGTTTTCTTACAATATATGTTGAAAGGAGTAAATTTGGTACATCTTATTAGTAGGACATTTTCTTAAGTGATAAAATTTGAGTACATATTCAGAGTAAAAGACTTTTGTTTTCTTACAATATATGTTGAAAGGAGTAAATTTGGTACATCTTATTAGTAGGACATTTTCCTAAGTGATAAAATTTGAGTACATGTTGTAAACTATATGTAATTATTACGGTGGATGTAGCTGTACATAAGGGGTGGAGATATTTGTGGTTATAGACAACATATTATGCACAGAATTAATACCTACAAAGTGGTTGGTAGGATTATAGCCATAATTATCACATTTTACCAAGACTTAGTGCATTTTGAAATTTATAGTAATAAGATGGTAATTTATAGAGTGAATTGTTACTTCCATTAGGTTTTACACAAATTTTTTGGAAATATAGAGGATTAAAAGTACAAAATAACACAAATAATTCACACATAGAGTTACACTAGTTGACATTTTTCTATTGATCACACAAACTTGATTAATTATAATGAACCACATGAATATTATTTAACCTTTTCCAATAAGAAAGTCACATAAAATACATTGACATGCAACCACACACTAAATTTGGCTATGATTTAACTAGATTTTACACAACACTATGTTAACTCACTCCCTAATTTTAGATAAATCTCTATGCATTAGTTAATTAGATATTTTAACATTCTCCCAATTAGGATAGCTAAACTAAGAGATGACTCATCACAAGTCAAACATGTTTATTGGTCTATGTCTCACATGTTTATTGGTCTATGTCTCAACTAGACTTACAACCACTTTTCTGTTGTCAAACACAAACACATCTTTTTCTAATAGCTTTGCAAATATATCAACCAATTTATCACTACATTTACAACCGTTCAAGTAAACTTGTCCATTCCTCACAAGTTCTCTAATAAAGTGATAGCTAGTATCAATATGTTTTATATTTTGATGAAACACATTATTCTTCGATATTGAAATTGCTGAGGTGTTGTAATAATATATTGTTTTTGATCCTTGAAGTCTTTTCTTGAGTTCATCTAATACTCTCCTTAACCATACTTCTTGTAGTGTTGCTGATATTTCTGCTACATATTCTACATCTACTAAGGAAAGTGCTAGGCTTCTTAGATTCCCATGCTATCACACGTTAACCAAGATGGAACAGATAACCAGAAGTGATCTTCTTATCATCCAAATTTTTGTGTGTGTATCCAATCAAATGCTTGTTTTGTGTACTTACATACGTTATTCCATAGTCTATAGTTCCTCCTATGTATCTTAGAATTATTTTTCCTTCTCTCCAATGTGTTCTCTTTGGAGTCTCCATAAATCTTGAAATCAAACTCACTACTTGAATAATATTAGGTCTTGTATCTTTCAGGTACACAAGGCCACCAACCAATATTTGGAATAGAGTTGCATTAACATGTGATCCTTAATAATCCTTACTTAAATGTGTACATGCTACAACTAGTGTAGGGGTAGGTTTTGAATTTCACGGAGTGAATCGTTTCAACAAATATTTGGCATATTTATTTTGACAAATACAAATTCCTTTTTCAAATTTCTCAAATTAAATGCAAAGAAAATATTTCATGAGACTAATATCTCTCATGTCAAATTATTCCATCATAGCTACTTTAAATTCATCTAACTTGAGGTCACATGTATAAATCATGTCATCAACATATAAGCAAACAATTAGTATCTAACCATGCTCATTCAACTTTATGTATAAAGTAGGTTCAATGTTGCTTCTACAAAATCCATTCTCAATGATGTAGTTGTCAATTCTACTATACCAAGCTCTAGGCTCTTGCTTCATTCTATAGAGCGCTTTCTTCAAACTATAAACTTTACCTTCTTTACCTTCAACTTCATAATGTGGAGCTTGTTGCATATAAATATTTTCTTTTAGAATTTAATGCAAGAAGGTTGATTGCACATCCATCTCATATACTTTACATTTGTTGTGAGTTGGTGTGGCTAGAACGACTCTTATAGTATCCAATCTAGCTATTAGAGCAAAAATTTCTCCAATATATATTCTTAGTTGCTTTGAGAATTGTTTTTCTACAAGTCTTGCTTTAAATCTGTCAATTTCACCTTTCTAATTCAAAATTTTCTTCTACACCCACTTCACACCAATGAGGTTTTTATCCTTTGGAAAGTCAACCAAATCCCAAGTGTCATTATTTTCAATAACTTCAATTTCTTCATCCATGGATTGTACAAAATTTTCATCTCCGATTGCTTCTTCAAATGAAGAATGTTGCAATGACAATGATGCAAAATTTGAACATCCTATTGAAGCCTAGAAAATCTCTGCTTCAAACATTGGGGAAAAAAACCCGGTCGGGACCTTAGGACAGCTCCTTATCCATTTGGTATGGTGGCTCCGACTGGATTGAAAGGACCAGTTTCCTTATAACTAATGGGTTGGTGATGGGTTGATTTGGATGAGTGAAAATGGGACTAAATTGACTGAAATAAAACTATCTAATATAAACTAAATACTGATAAAGAAATTCTAAAACTAACCCGGGAAATCATATGTGAATACAACTTAAAATTATTCCAATTTAACAATAACCATAAAAATGTATTAAAGTTTAATTGAAATTGTGCAGTAACAAATAAAGATAACTCTGTTTAAGAAATTAAACAGAGTTATATTAGCATATTGCATTCATCATTGTATATCATCTATATACACTTATGAAAGATAACATTTCAATTATACTAAAAAATGATATATAAAGAAACGTTGTGAAAACCAAATATATATGAATGATAGCAAATTTTAAAGCGAATATCATAAGACAAAAGAAATCAATAGTGAACAGATAGAAATACCTTATTCATCTTGAAAGCTTTCAAATGAAATCTGACACTCTAATCCAGTAATTCTGATACAAAATCAAATCCAAGGTACAAAAATGCAACACTTAAAGATAGTTCTGCATAAAATCACCAGATGTGATCCTTTATAAAATATAAAAGTCAGTGGAGTACAGAAATGTAATCTCCAAGTCAAAAATATAATAAGCCAGGACCCTTCTCTAAATGCATGAGAAGGGTTTAAATACTACTAGCTAAATCTAAAAATAGTTTATTACAAAAATTAAGGATTTGGTTTAAATGACCTTCATTTTCCTAGGCAAAAATACAGTAAAATTAAAACTAAATCTAAAAATAAAGACTATTAAGTAACTACTTATGGACTTCATCTTTAAACTTGCAGGCATCTAGCATTGTTTTGAGAAGATGTGGTTGACCGAATTCAAATTTCAACTGTCCTGAAAAGACAGAATCGGCAAGTGTAGGCGCAATCTTCTCAGCAGAATTAATGATGCAGTTAAGCGCACTATGCTGACTGTGTGGTTTCACTAGGTATGTCTAGTAAGAATCCCGGTTTAATCTTGTCAACCCTTGGATTGATTTTGCTTTTTCTTCTGCTTTTTGTCTCCATTCTGTTTGCAATTGATGCGCCTGTGGAAGATATCCCGGAACATTTTCTGAAATCAAATTTGCTTTGTGCAAATTCTTATTTACACAATCAGTAAGACAACTTGCTGCTGTAGCCGACTCCTCTGCTGCTTTCTCTGCTCTTCTGATTTGTGCATCCCAGTCATTGAAAATCATAATAATTTCGTAAATCTACGACACGATTAGTGATCTTATCACTGTCTTGACAAAAAGAATTCCATTGCAAGATTTTTTGGCATAATACTTCTTCTTGTTGCAGTAGTTGATTGTTTAAAGAAATAGTTTCTGAAACAAATTCTGGAAGCTTAGGATCATCTTTGTGCTGATCTTGGATAATCTGTATTTGTTTCTCTTTATCAGTCAAACTTTTTTGATATCCAATTTGCATTTCTTCAAGTTGTTGCTGTAACTTTTCAAGTTTCATCTGTGCTTCATTATTGGCCTGGACCTGTTGCAATTGCTGTTGCAGAGCTTGTATCTGTTCTTCTTTTTCATTTAATAAGAGCTGTATCTCAAATGCTTTATCAATAGTGGCAGAAGCATAAGCCCCTGTAATTTGAGATAACTTAGCAAGATTGTCAGTAGGCTCTGTGGTAGGATCCTTCCACAAGACATCTAATTGTTCTGCTTCAGTAGCAATTGCACCTTCTAATTTTCTCTTTTTCCTTTGTTTCTTCACTACCGATTTGTACTTCGGGCTGTAGAATACATCTAGAGGAGGAATATCCTCTACATTAAGTACAATTTCAGATGAGGGAGTGATAGGTATGTGTTCAGTTGTTGTGACTGTGCTACTTATTCCTGTGCTCAAAATTTTTGTTGTCTGTACAGGGGTCTGTATATTCTATCCTTCCACATTAAGCAATTGATTAAAGCTTTCCCATTCTTTGTCTAATTCAATTGTGACTGACTGTTGCTGTACATTGGTAGGAGGAGGAGTTGTCTGCTGAGAAGTCAAAATTTGTTGTTGTGAAAGCTCTTTCGATTGAGCAGTATCTTTCACCAATTCTTCAATTTTATCTTGCTCTTCATTAGACTTGTTAGAACGTTCAAAAGTCTCTCTTTCAGATTTTGACTTGGACTTATCTGTACTTGAACTGCCGTTAAGACTGACGCTGGGAGTTGGTTCCCTTGCGGGTTCCAAGCGTAAATTTTCCAAAGGGATAGTGGTCAGTCTTGTTTCTCTGTAAAAATTTAAATTCTTGAAATTGTTCTGGAGATAACTGCATCTGTGCTGAATGTAGAATTTCTTTCAGTGTGGATTTTCCTAGGAATATATCATCGAAAGGATCCTCTTCTCCTGAAAATTCCCTTACTTTGATTGTGGTGGTAAAAATTTTTGCAACATTATTTGGGTCAAATAACCTTCTTGAAAACTTAAACAGTTGTAAGCATGTAATATTTCTTACCTCTTTGAATGCGTGACCAACATCGAACAGTGAAAATGTTCCACAGGAATGCCTTTCTTCTTCTCTTTTAAATCCTTTGTCAAACCTCCTTGACCACAGGTTTGATAAGCAATCTCCCGAGCTACAATTTTATCCAGAACATACAGGGGTAAAACATGGGGGGAAGCATAACTCCTAAAAACCCTAATATAAGTAAATAACTCTTCCCCAAACCATCTTGAAATGGGGAGAATGTCGACTTCTGTTTCTGAAGATAACCTTGGGGCATCCTTATTGTGCAATATTTTGTATAATGGCAGCATTATACCATGGAAAATTTTGTAAAAATGAGGGACAAACTGAGATTCCCACAGTTCCTTGTGATACACATGAATAGGCAAAGGATCGTGAATTTTCCATTGCCAACCCATCAAAGGGAATTTAGAAACAAAACAGATAGCGTCCATAACATAGGCAGATAAATAAAAAGGCGGATAAATCCGCTGAGAAATAGTCCGTTTAGACCGGTAATGAAAAATATCAGTGGTCAAATTATCAGACAGGATTTTGGCCCAGTCTACAATTGTAGCGTTAACAGCGGCATTTAACAAAGGGAGCCATTCAGGCAAGATCATATTTATGTCAGGCTTTCCAAAAAGCCTGCATAACATGGCAGCAACAAAACAATATGGAGAGGTAAGTGAACCAGTACTGTACATACCGTGTTTGTTTTTCTTCAATGGTTCATCTCTCTTGGTCCATTCCTTTGTGCATTCCGCCAAATTTGGATGTTCTTTGGAAAAATCCTCCATAAATTGTTTATTATAAGTCACCTGAGGTTCTGGCAAATGATACATCAGCCTCAAATCTTCCGTAGTGAACGACCCGATGAGCTCTTGATCTGAAGTTTTAAATTGCCTGTCCGAAATATCGGTGTTGTCCAGCACCCATTTCACCATGTCCATATACGGAATAATTCTTGGTCTTACCGCTATCCTATGCAGAAATGAACAAGCCAGTTCTTTAAGGGTTGCCTCAGATGAATTACTTGAGCCTGCAGTAGCCGCAACTTGCATCACCCTGGGATTTTCCTCTTCGAGCAAATTATACATTCCTTCCCAGGTGGTGATACCGGCATTCTTATTGCAAGCAGTATCCGCATACAGTGAAGCCATTTCTTTGTTTTCAGAATATGAAATCTTCTCTTTCTTACCCATAATGCTCTATAAACGCTTTGTATAGTCTTCTGCTTTTTCGCGCCTGCGGTTTTACGAGTTAAGTGAGAGTAATGACGTGAAAAGGGTGATGAGATAGTTTTTAAATGAAAATGATAGATGAAATATATTATTCTATCGTAAACAACCTTTCAATCAAAACAAAATCTTTTTATTGATAATTGACAATCCTTTCATTAATTCAATCATTTAAAGCACATAACGGATATTGATATATGAAAAGATTTTTATTGGACAACGAGCTTTTAAGGATTTGCGATATTGCGATCTGCGATTTTCTATGCAATATCGCAATATCAAAATATCGAAAATCGCATTTTTCTCAAAGCGTAACCATCGCAAAATTGCAAATAGCGCAAAATCGCAAATAGCGCAAAATCGCAAAATTGCAAATAGCGCAAAATCGCAAAATTGCAAATAGCGCAAAAAGTATTCGTTTAACATTTCTTTTTTCTGCGCTATGTGATCTGTGACCATATTTTAATGTATAGGATTTTTGGGATCGCGTTATCGCAATATCGCAAAATCACAATTTAAAAGATTCAGTTTTACAAAAGATATCTACCATTTGCGATGGATGCGCTATTTCGCTCAAAGAAATATTTTATTGTAATCTATCATAAACTTAAGTGTTTCTTTAAGGATTTTCTAAGGAATTTCCCTAAGTTATGATAGAAAGTTTTATTTGAAAAGGGAAACAAATACTAATTAATTTTTTGGATTTTTGACTAAGGGTCCCCACTTAATTAGTATTATTACTAATATTAAATAAGAAGGGGGGTTGTTGCTAGCCACAACAATTGGCGATTCACTGAGAGAAACAGTTATCTCTGAAAAAATAAAATGAACACTATATTTCTAGTAAGTAAAGATTTTTAAAGATAATGAAAACTATCTTAGGATATTTCAAATAAAATCTAACTATGAAAAAAAAATAAAAATCATTGGCAATTTCTTTCTAATTTCTTAAGAACAAAAACACTTTTGAGTTATCTCAAGCTTTGATCGGTGTTAAAAATGAAGTAAGTGGATTTCTCCAAGTTTGGTTTTATAATATACTCTATTGTCATAGGTATTGCCTCTACTGCCTGCAAACGTTCATAGTCTCGACAGGGTTACCTTTAAACCATTAACCATTCATTGTCCCATCCAGCTAAAATTATGACTTTTTAAAAGATAAATTCATAAGACATATTATCTCATGTTTTTGTCTTTTACTTATTTTTTATTTTTAAGAGCCATTGTTCTAGTTTGGTAGCCAGTTAATAACAATGCCATTCACTAGTTGTAATTAAATTGAACAAGCTGGCTCGTGATGAGACCCCTTGTCTTATATTTATAAGCCATTACCCTGTTTTGATATGCAGTATTGGTAATGTCAGTTTCATTACTTCTTATGAACATGGTAAGTCGGCTCATAATGAGACCTCTTATCTCTTTAAATTTTTATATAATTTCTTAGAATTACATTCTAAAAAATCACAACTTAAATGGATGGGGTGAAATAGTTTTATCCTTAAGAATCAATGGATGACAATTTTTCAGAGTTTCTTGAGTACCAAGACTTTGAAAAATCTTTACTTCTATAGATAACCTTTCTCTACTCAATAAACTTATAATGATTTACATTTTCCTCAAGTTTTCAAAAGATCATGCAAATGATTGGAATAATCTTTCAAAGTTTAACATCTTATTTTAAACTATCCAAAAACTGTGATCATCTCTTTAAAAATTCTCATTTACACAAAATAAATATTTATAATATTCTTCCTAAGAAATTTTCTAAACAGTAAACAGTCAGTTAAAGACTCATTAACAACCTTTATTTGCAAAACAATTAAAAAATTTGCAGAAAGGAATATGTACAAGTAAGAAGGGGTTACCTCCTTATGAAAAGAATTTTTTCAAGACAAGCCCATTTACAGGAAGAGATTCTCTCTTTCCTGTTAAATCTTGGAGTATGAATGTATTTGAGCCTATCTTTTCAGCAATATGAAATGGTCCAAGCCACATTTTCTGAAATTTGGTATGCTTACCTTTTTCTTCATGTGCTTTATCCCATTTCAGAACAAGATCACCAATTGAAAAAATCTTTGAGCCGGTAGAACTTGCATCAAAAGAAGATTTTACAAGCTGTTGATGTTTTTCATGAATAATTTTTGCTTTATTTCTATCTTCTTCTAGTTTAAGGATTTGATCATATCTCAATTGAATGGATGAAGAAGGATTTTCCTCAATAAATTTCACTAGGGCTAATGATGGAAGAGCTAAATTTGATGGTATCACAGCTTCTTTTCCATAAACTAAATTGAAAGGTGAAGTTCCTATCAAAGCTTTTTCAGTAATACGATCAGCCCATAGTGCAAAGATTAAAGACTTGTGCCAATTCTTTTGATTTTGATCAATGGTCCTTTTAATGATTTTGATAAGATTTTTGTTAGTGGATTCAGCCAAACCATTACCTTGTGGATAATAATTTGCTGAATATTTCATTTTAAAACCTCTTTTGACTGCAAATTCCATTATACTGTTTCCGGAAAAATAAGATGCATTATCAAAGACAAGAGCATTAGGTACACCAAACCTGGTTATGATGAATTTATCTATGAAATCAATAATTGCATCAGAATTGGCTACCTTCAAATGGATTGCTTCTACCCATTTTGTAAAGTAATCAGTTGCTGTAAGGATGTATTTGTGATGTTTGGAAGAATGAGGTACTATCTCACCAATAATGTCAAGCCCCCATTGCTCAAATGGTTTCTCAATATTTACCTGTTGCAAAGGAAAAGTTGGTTTCTTTTGTCTTCCACTAGCAGTTTGACAAATTTTGCACTTCCTCAGGTAATCATGCGTATCTTTAAAAAGGGTAGGCTAGTAATAACCAGCACGAATTATTTTGTGAGCTGTGGTATCACCTCCAAAATGACCTCATGCTGGTCCATCATGCAATTCCTGCAACACCTTTTCAGCTTTAGTCTTTTCAAGACATCTTAATAAGATTGAATCATAATTCTTTCTGAATAACACATTATCAATGATCTCATATTTAATAGCCCTTAATCTTAAAGAACGTTTGCTCTTATAGCTGAGATTAGAAGGAGCATACCCATTTTTCAAGTAATAGATGAGATCAGCATACTGAGATTCAGAGTCTGTAACACTTATCTGACTTACTTGAATATATTTATTTGAATCTTGATTTTCTGGTATGTTATGAGCTCCTGCCAATAATCTGCAAAAACCTTGTCCTCTAACAATCTTAGCTGGTTTAATATCAATATCATATTCTTGCAAGGCTGTTACCCAGTTAACTCTCTTTTCTCCTACTTCTTTTTGAATTAATAATTGCCTCACTGCAGAGAATGGGACAATGATTTTTGTATGTGTTTTCAAGAGAAAAGGTCTAAAATGTTTGATTGATTTAAACACGGCAAAGGCTTGTTTTTCAACATCGGAATAATTAAGCTCAGCTCCTTGCAGATTTGAGCTAAAGAAAGAAATTGGTGCTTCAATTTTCTGATCATTGAGCTGTGTTAAAACAACAGCATAGGATGTTTTGGTGGCCAAAGTATACAAAATAAAATCTTTAGAAAAATCAGGGGTATTCAATGCTGGTGCATTAATGATTGCTTGTTTGATTGCTCCAAAGGCTTCTTTCTCTTTATGCCCCCATTTGAATACTGAATTCTTCTTGATCATATTTTGCATAGGTAAAACAATTTGAGAAAAATCATGAATGAATATTTTTACAAAATTGATTTGCCCAAGAAATGATTGCATGGATTTTTTGTTATGAGGTAGAGAAATATCAGAAATTTCTTTCACTCTATCTGGATCAATATATATACCATCTTTTGACACAATAAATCCTAAGAGTTTTCCTTCATCCAAAGCAAAGAAGGATTTCTTTGGATTTAAGGAAATACCAAACCTTCTACATCTTTCAAATATTTGCTTTAGATCATGTAGATGATTGGCTCTCTTTTTTGAAAATACTGTTATGTCATCAAGATAAACAACAACTGATCCGTTGATCAGACCTTTAAATGCTATGTCCATGGCTCTTTGGAAAGTTTCTCCTGCATTTATTAGACCAAAAGGCATTTTTTGATAAGCGTAGGTTCCCCATTTGGTCCTGAAAGTTGTTTTCAATCTGTCATCTGGATGGACTAAAACTTGATTATAGCCTAAAAATCCATCAAGAAAGGACATAAGTTCAGAACTAGCTACCTTTTGAAGTATCTATTCCATGGTTAGCAATGGGAAATTGTCTTTTAAACATGCCTTGTTTAAGTTTCTAAAATCAATACAGATTCTTATATCACCATTTTTCTTCCTTACAGGTACCATATTGGAAACCCAATTGGAGTGCCTTACAGGAAAAATGTTTTGGATTTTAAAAGTTTGTTAAGTTCTGATTTGATTTGACTCTCAAGATTTGGATGAATCTTTCTTAACTTTTGTTGAACAGGTTTAATATCAGGAAGCATTGGAATTGTGTGTTGAATAACCGAAGTATCATACGTTTTTAAATCATCATAATTCCAAGCAAAAACATTTTTATATTTTTTCAGAAGTTTATTGAAAGAATTTCTTTCCTCTGGAGTTAAATTGAGTCCTAAATTAACGTTTTGAGGATTAGAGTCAGAGCCAAGATTTACTAATTCAAAATTCAAAGTGGAACTTTGAAGTTTAGCATTAGTGACTTTCTTGAATCTGTCTTTAATATCATAAAGTCCTCTAATTTAACAACAGATTTCGGAATGGGATTTTCATTACCTTTTGAGGCAATTTGTAAATCATGATCATCCTCATCAATAATTTGTTCATCATATGATTTCTCTGAAGTCATGAAATTTAAAATATCTTGATCATGATAGAATACTCTCCAATTTGTGACATTATCTAGGACAGATGGGCGAAAAATCAATTCTACATAAAACCTATCAGGACTGCAATCTTCAGCAGGCAGGAGTTTGGATGCAACATTAGCTAACAAGTCAGCTGATGTATTTTGATTCCTAGGAATAGGAGAAATATTGAATGCTAAAAAATGAGTGGTAAGATCTTGCACTAGGGTTTGATAGTGTTTAAGATGTCTTGAAAGGCAATGGATAGTATTCCTAACTTGTTTTATGACAATTTCGGAATCACCAAAGACTTTCAAGTATTTAACATCTAACCCTATAGCTTTATAAAGTCCTTGAATCAAGGCTTCATATTCTGCAGTATTGTTAGTACACTCAAATTCCAACCTACATGATAGCATGGTTTTCTCTCCATCTAGATCAATTAAGATGCACCCTGCTCCAGCTCCATCACTAGATTTTGATCCATCAAAATATAATGACCAAAATAAAGATTTATCTATTGGCTTATCTACAATTACATCAGAAATATTTACAATTCTGGAAGAATCAGATTGTGAAAAATTTTCTATTTGAGAAACAAAAGTATTTACAGAAAAAGGTGATTGTGGTGCTTTGAAGTTCCCAAGGAATGACTCAGCAGAATAACCTCCAAGAATATTGTTGTTGAAAGCCACAGGTTCATCAGATTGTTCAAAATCAGTGACAGTGTGCATCATATGTTTTTCTCATTCAACTTTGATTTGATTTGGTTTCCCTTTGTAAGGAAGCCACATATGTGAATAATCAGTTGCGATATAACCATTAAGTTTTGCAGACCAGTCCCTGCTTAAAACTAATCCATAGAATTCAGGAATATCTGCAATCAAAATATCAATTCTTTGGACAATCCTAGGATCAGAAGCTAGTCTGATAGTAACTGAATTGATTTCCCCTACAACTTGAACTTTAGAGCGATCCAATTGAACTATGTGAACTGCCGATTTTTGTGGTTCAATATTTAATTTGGCACAAACTGAAGTAGGCATTATATTAGAGGATGATCCAGAATCAATTAAACAATTATGCAGATTCTTATTGTACATTTCATAAGTCAAAAGAAAAGGAGGAGTCTGAGAATTTGATCTTTCTCCAATGAGCACAGTATCAGTAGCATCTACTTTGTCTGGTGGCTTACCAGTTCCTTTAGCTGCTTTTGCAACTACACCACTTGGTAAAGGAGCGATTGGTGTAGCATTTAATTCTTTTAATAGCAACTTCTGCTGGTGTTTTAGTTTGCTGAGTTCATGTAAGGAAATGTTGGCTTTAATATTTTTCATGTCTTCAACAATGTTATACTCCATAGGATCTGACACCACTAAAGTATTTGTTGTCGATGTAGGAGGATTAGAAGAAGATGGATGATTTTGAGTAGGTAACAGAGAAGCTTTCTTTGCAGGGGATTTGTCTTTGGTACTTGGAGTTGTAATTTTCTTTTTAGGAATTGTTTGTATAGGCTCCATTGTAGATTTACTCCTAGTACTTACAGGCATAGCTTCTTGTTCTACCTCACTATCAGAATTAGGGAGGATAAAATCTCACATTCCATGCAATTAAGCTATTTATTCATTCTCATCTTCCTCTTCTGATACTGGAGGAGTATCTTCTTCATCTTCCTCTTTTGATTCTGCATTAGAAATTGAATTGGGAGGTTTAGATTCAAGTTGATTTCTTTTGAAATTTCGAAATGGTTTTTTGGTAGAAGTTTCAGCTACTTGTTTTTTTATTTCAACCATTTCATTCGACATGGTTTTAAGAACTTTCTGTAAACCTTCCATGTCGTATGGGTCTTTGGCCTTTTTCTTCGAATCATCTTTGAAGCTGAACTTCTTGGATTTCCTTTCCTCAATAGCATTTTTCTTTTCTAGAGAAATAATTAGTTTTTCTACTGCAATAGCCTCTTTCATATTCTCGGCTAACGTAGGTTTTGCAGCTCTATCTACAAAAATTTCTATGTTTGAGGGCAAAGCAGTTATGTACCATTCACTTCTGACCTGTTCACTAGGCCTTGAATCTGTGTGTATTTTCTTCAAGATTTTGTTGAATCTAGCGTTGAAATATTTAATGGGCTCCTTGGGTTCTGTTTTCAAATTTGAGAGATCGTTGATTAAAGTAGCTATTGATCTGTCATCTCCAAATTTGGTTAAAAAATGATCTGCAAAAATGGCCCAACTTGTTATGGATCCTGAAGGTAATGAAAAGTACCAGGATCCTGCTGCCCCTTGAAGAGTATAAGGGAATAACCTGACTACAACATCTTCTTCTACGACTCCATTCAAATTTACAGCCAGCATAAAGTTATTGATGTGTTCTTCAGCTTGAATATTAAGATCTGGACTGAACTTTGGAAGCCATTTTCCAGGATTGTCAGGTAAATCATGTAAAGGTGCAGGCATGTTAACAGCCCCTGGAGTAGCCCATGGTCTAGCCATTATTGTAACAACTGTTGGAGAAGTAGTGGAAACTAGTGGTGTCTGAACAGAAATTGTTGGAATAGATGATGTTGAGATTGATGATGATTGAGCAGATGATAATTGAGTAGATGATATGGGAACAACTACATTTTGTTGAGTTGGGGTTTTGGAAACAGGTGATTGAATATGAGATGAAAAACTTATATCACTTACTGATTCCGATTGAGTTTTTCTTGTCTTGAATCTACTAGGTAAAGGGAATTCTTTTGGAGAAATACCAAGTTTTTCACTTTGAAGCCTAGTAAGAGGTTTTGAAGAAACAAATTTTGAGCTTACACTACCTTCATATATTTCAGATTCTTCTAGAGATAATGAGAATCCTTTCAATTTATGAATTAAATCTTGTACTTCAGGAGACTCAGGATTTTGATTGTCTGATTGTTTTGGGATTTTGGTAGTGGGTGTCTGAATATTCTTCTCAATTCCTTCTATAGGATTTTGTATTTCAGAAGAAATTGAAGAAGTTGATGAGGGTGTTTTTCTCTCAAAATGGCTTGTAGGTAAAGATTTACTTGCCATTCATAGCTCAGGCCCTCCTTCTAGCGCCAAAAATGTTGAAGCCTAGAAAATCTCTGCTTCAAACATTGGGGAAAACCACCCGGTCGGGACCTTAGGACAGCTTCTTATCCGTTTGGTATGGTGGCTCCGACTAGATTGAAAGGACCAGTTTCCTTATAACTAATGGGTTGGTGATGGGTTGATTTGGATGAGTGAAAATTGGACTAAATTGACTGAAATAAAACTATCTAATTTAAACTAAATACTGATAAATAAATTCTAAAACTAACCCAGGCAATCATATGTGAATACAACTTAAAATTATTCCAATTTAACAATAACCATAAAAATGTATTAAATTTTAATTGAAATTGTGCAGTAACAAATAAAGATAACTCTGTTTAAGAAATTAAACAGAGTTATATTAGCATATTGCATTCATCATTGTATATCATCTATATACACTTTATGAAAGATAACATTTCAATTATACTCAAAAATGATATATAAAGAAATGTTGTGAAAAACCAAATATATATAAATGATAGCAAATTCTAAAGCGAATATCATAAGACAAAAGAAATCAATAGTGAACAGATAGAAATACCTTATTCATCTTGAAAGCTTTCAAATGAAATCTGATACTCTAATCCAGTAATTCCGCTACAAAATCAAATCCAAGGCAAAAAAATGCAACACTTAAAGATAATTCTGCATAAAATCACCAGATGTGATCATTTTTAAAATATAAAATTCAGTGGAGTACAGAAATGTAATCTCCAAGTCAAAAATATAATAATCCAGGACCCTTCTCTAAATGTATGAGAAGGGTTTAAATACTACTAGATAAATCTAAAAATAGTTTATTACAAAAATTAAGGATTCGGTTTAAATGACCGTCCTTTTCCTAGGCAAAAATACAGTAAAACTAAAACTAAATCTAAAAATAAAGACTATTAAGTAACTACTTATGAACTTGATCTTTAAACTTGCAGGCATCTAGCATTGTTTTGAGAAGATGTGGTTGACCGACTTCAGATTTCAACTATCCTGAAAAGACAGAATCGGCAAGTGTAGGCGCAATCTTCTCAGCAGAATTGATGATGCAATTAAGCGCACTATGTTGACTATGTGGTTTCACCAGGTATGTCCAGTAAGAATCCCAGTTTAATCTTGTCAACCCTTGGATTGATTTTTCTTTTTCTTCCGCCTTTTGTCTCCATTCTGTTTGCAATTGATGCGCCTGTGGAAGATATCCCGGAACATTTTCTGAAATCAAATTTGCTTTGTGCAAACTCTCATTTACACATTCAGTAAGACTGCTTGCTGCTGTAGCCGATTCTTCTGCTGCTTTCTCTGCCCTTCTGATTTGTGCATCCCAGTCATTGAAAAGTATTTCTTTATGGTTTTCATTAATAATTGGTGCACCAGCTTTTCTTCCTTCCTCTATTTTTTGCCATACCAAATAATCAGTAACTTTTTCATTAATTAAATCATAATCATTTCATAAATCCATGACATGATTAGTGATCTTATCACTTTCTTGACAAAAATAATTCCATTGCAAGATTTTTTGGCATAATACTTCTTCTTGTTGCAGTAGTTGATTGTTTAAAGAAATAGTTTCTGAAACAAACTCTGGAAGCTTAGGATCATCTTTGTGTTGATCTTGGATAATCTGTATTTGTTTCTCTTTATCAGCCAGAATTTTTTGATATCCAATTTGCATTTCTTGAAGTTGTTGCTGTCACTTTTCAAGTTTGATCTGTACTTCATTATTGGCCTGTACCTGTTGCAATTTTTGTTGCAAAACTTGTATCTGTTCTTCTTTTTCATTTAATAAGAGTTGTATCTCAAATGCTTTGTCAATAGCTGCAGAAGCATAAGCCCCTGTAATTTGAGATAACTTAGCAAGATTATCAGTAGCCTCTGTGGTAGGATCCTTCCACAAAACGTCTAATTGTTCTGCTTCAGTAGCAATTGCACCTTCTAATTTTCTCTTTTTCCTTTGTTTCTTCACTACTGCTTTATACTTTGGGCTGTAGAATATATCTAGAGGAGCAATGTCCTCTACATTAAGTACAATTTCAGAAGAGGGAGTGACAGGTATGTGCTCAGTTTCTGTGACTGTGCCACTTATTCCTGTGCTCAAAACTTTTGTTGTCTGTACAGGGGTCTGTATATTCTGTCCTTCCACATTAAGCAATTGATTAAAGCTTTCCCATTCTTTGTCTAATTCAATTGTGACTGACTGTTTCTGTACATTGGTAGGAGGAGGATTTATCTGCTAAGTCAAAATTTGATGTTGTGAAAGTTCTTTCAATTGAGCAGTATCTTTCACTGATTCTTCATTTCTATCCTACTCTTCATTAGACGTATTGGAACGTTCAGAAGTCTCTCTTTCAGATTTTGACTTATATTTATTTGTACCTGAACTGACACTTATACTGACACTAGGAGCTGGTTCCCTTGCGGGTTCCAAACGTAAATTTTCCAAAGGGATGGTGGTCAGTCTTCTTTCCCTGTAAACCTTAAATTCTTGAAATTGTTCTGGAGATAACTGCATCTGTGCTGAATGTAGAATTTCTTTCAGTGTGGATTTTCCTAGGAATATATCATCGAAAGGATCCTCTTCTCCTGAAAATTCCCTTACTTTGATTGTGGTGGTAAAAAAATTTGCAACATTATTTGGGTCAAATAACCTTATTGAAAACTTAAACAGTTGTAAGCATGTAATATTGCTTACCTCTTTGAATACGTGACCAACATCAAACAGTGAAAATGTTCCACAGGTTATGGGAAATTATGGCCAAATGCCTTTCTTCTTCTCTTATAAATCCTTTGTCAAACCTCCTTGACCACAGCTTTGATAAGCAATCTCCCGAGCTACAAGTTTATCCGGAACATACAGGGGTAAAACATGGGGGGAAGCATAACTCCCAAAAACCCTAATATAAGTTAACAACTCTTCCCCAAACCATCTTGGAACGGGGAGAATGTCGACTTCTGTTTCTGAAGATAACCTTGGGGCATCCTTATTGTGCAATATTCTGTACAATGGCAGCATTATACCATGGAAAATTTTGTAAAAATGAGGGACAAACTGAGATTCCCACAGTTCCTTATGATACACATGAATAGGCAAAGGATCGTGAATTGTCCATTGCCAACCCATCAAGAGGAATTTAGAAACAAAACAGATAGCGTCCATAACATAGGCAGATAAATAAAAAGGCGGATAAATCCGCTGAGAAATAGTCCGTTTAGACCGGTAATGAAAAATAGCAGTGGTCAAATTATCAGACAAGATTTTGGCCCAGTCTACAATTGTAGCGTTAACATCGGCATTTAACAAAGGGAGCCATTCAAGCAAGATCATATTTATGTCAGGCTTTCCAAAAAGCCTGCATAACATGGCAGCAACAAAACAATATGGAGAGGTAAGTGAACCAGTACTGTACATACCGTGTTTGTTTTTCTTCAATGGTTCATCTCTCTTGGTCCATTCCTTTGTGCATTCCGCCAAATTTGGATGTTCTTTGGCAAAATCCTCCATAAATTGTTTATTATAAGTCGCCTGAGGTTCTGGCAAATGATACATCAGCCTCAAATCTTCCGTAGTGAACGACCCGATAAGCTCTTGATCTGAAGTTTTAAATTGCTTGTCCGAAATATCGGTGCTGTCCAGCACCCATTTCACCATGTTCTTATACGGAAGAATTCTTGGTCTTGCTGCTATCCTATGCAGAAATTAACAAGCCAGTTCTTTAAGGGTTGCCTCAGATGAATTACTTGAGCCTGCAGTAGCCGCAACTTGCATCACCCTGGGATTTTCCTCTTCGAGCAAATTATACATTCCTTCCCAGGTGGTGATACCGGCATCCTTATTGCAAGCAGTATCCGCATACAGTGAAGCCATTTCTTTGTTTTCAGAATATGAAATCTTCTCTTTCTTACCCATAATGCTCTGTAAACGCTTTGTATAGTCTTCTGCTCCTTCGCGCTTGCGGTTTTACGAGTTAAGTGAGAGTAATGACGTGAAAAGGGTGATGAGATAGTTTTTAAATGCAAATGATGGATGAAATATATTATTCTATCGTAAACAACCTTTCAATCAAAACAAAATATTTTTATTGATAATTGACAATCCTTTCATTAATTCAATCATTTAAAGCACATAACGGATATTGATATATGAAAATATTTTTATTGGGCAACGAGCTTTTAAGGATTTGCGATATTGCGATCTGCGATTTGCTATGCAATATCACAATATCGCAATATCGCAAATCGCATTTTTCTCAAAATGTAACCATCGAAAAATTGCAAATAGTGCAAAATCGCAAAATTGCAAATAGCGCAAAAAGTATTCGTTTAACATTTCTTTTTTCTGCGCTATGTGATCTGCGACCATATTTTAATGTATAAGCTTTTTGGGATCGCGTTATCGCAATATCACAAAATCGCAATTTTAAAGATTCAGTTTTACAAAAGATATCTACCATTTGCGATGGATGCGCTATTTCGCTCAAAGAAAGATTTTATTGTAATCTATCATAAACTTAAGTGTTTCTTTAAGGATTTTCTAAGGAATTTCCCTAAGTTATGATAGAAAGTTTTATTTGAAAAGGGAAACAAATACTAATTAATTTTTTGGATTTTTGACTAAGGGTCCCCACTTAATTAGTATTATTACTAATATTAAATAAGAAGGGGGGTTGTTGCTGGCCACAACACCTACATTAATCATCAATCCGGGAGCATATTTTTATTTCAAAAGTGTACTTTGTCTGAGGCTGCAATTGTCTAATAGAAATGCTGTGAAGATGTAGTATGAAGTAACAAAAAAAAAGTAACAAATTATTAGAAAGAAACCTAATTATAGTGACATGAATGGAAAGATTAAACTGCTCCAATCTTGTTGAACATCGATCAGGGATGCAGTAATAGTAACTCTTTCCCTTATAAATTGATGCAAGATGACCAATATAGGGACTTGGAAGCAAAATCCTCTATCCTCTACAGTTGGAGATCCTAAAGTAATTGAAACGAAAGCAAATTCAATGAAAGCAACTTAAAAGAAACGCAATCTGAAAAGGAACAACAGCATGTAACTACAACTCATCTGTTTGCTAATCAAAGACTATGAATAAGTAATGAACAGAAATGGAACAACAACGTGAAATGAACAGTAATTACAATTCTAACATATTCAAGGCACTATATTTCTATGCTTCAATTCTGTCGTCAGCTTCTCAACATGCAACAATATATTATAACAGATTATAAACTAAAGGAATAGCAACTCAAATCAGATACAAGTCAACGAAGCTTTATAGTAACAGTAGAACAATCAAACCGCGAATTGTGCTTCTTGTAAAGAAATGAAACAGCAATGACTCTGTATTTGATCTTATCAACAATAACCCAATTCTGTAATCAAAACAAACATTAAGCGCACTCCACACGACAATGAGCAAATATTAAAATACAAACAACAAAGTTATTCCACCAAATTCGGGCCCTTAGCGCCAGTGAAATACTGCTGGTCTAATTTAGAACTGTAGAAGGTATATAAAACGCGTTCCTTATATTAAACCAACATAAAGTTTTACAGAAAGGTTTCTCTCAAAACAAAGAGTTAATAGAACAAAGAAAATGTAAAGTCTTTCGACGAATTCCTAACTTCAACAACAATCTGTCCCCTTGTCACTAAAAGACGTGGCTTTATATATCAAATCTCGACGGACCAATCAAGGAACAAGTAAGTTTGAATAGCGATCCCTCAGGATCGAAAGATCCTGAGGGATTTGCTCCTCTGTGTTTAGTTATCATTTTGTTTGTGCTGACTGAGGCCGAGTTGTTCCCTGTCCTTTCTAGGCTATTCGTTCAGATCTCCTTGCCTTTGGCTGGATATGATTCAATGCTGATGGAGCAGCAGTTATATTGTTCTCAACCCTGCCTTTGGTACAGCTGTTCACCTCTCCGAATTCATGTTTTTCAATCAAAAAGTAGCCTTTAGTCATATTTTCGTATTAATCATGAACATTTCCAATTCTATTGTAATTCCTTGATAAATTACCTTTCCAAGGAAAACAGGAGTATATTTATGGTAAAGAATGAGTAAATACACAATAATTTCATACCTCTTTCACTGCCCAACATACCCCCCTGCTTAATCTTTTTCATGCCCTCATGAAAACTATAGTTCACATGGAGAGCAGTCAAAGAATAAGCCAAATAAGGTTTGTCATCCACAGGCCTAAAACCATGTAGTGCAGCTAATTCCTCAAAAACATGTTCTTTCTGGCCTTCAGGAAGTTCATAAATAGCTTTGTAGTCCGAAGCAGGGTACCATGCAATAGGGCTGCAGAACCTACATCCTAACCAATATGGTCCTTCTTTTAAAACAAGATGGCTATAGGAAATGAAACGGTCTGTAACTAGCCCAAAATTGAAGTGGGTACTGAGGTTCACTTCTGACCCATAGATCTAATCCATTTTCCTGCCTTTGAAAGGCATTATAAGCTTTAAGCCATTTTAATTGATTTACAGCAAAGGAAATGAATGCCTGAAACTGAACATCTCCAATAAAAGGGCTAGGATTTGATTCACAGTCATTTTCAAGTATTAGGTTATGCAAGTAAAATTCACATAACAGGCGTTGTACTTTGATCCCATAAAGTTTGCAGCATGATATCAAGTCATCTATTGTTTTTAGCTCTATGGATTTCCCTGCCCTAAATGCCTTGATCTTTAATTGTAAATATCTTTTTAGTAAAAACAAAGCATAGTTTTTGGCGGGGCATCTATAGGCTAAGACATCAGTATACAAGGAGCAAAGAGTGTCCATTTGAGTGTAGGCTAGTTTTAGTTGGTTCATTACCTTATCAGCCTTTACCTCTACTTTCCATTGTTTTTCATGAGCTTCAGCTTCTGCTTCATGAATATTTCTCATTTTTTGCTACAATTCCTGATATCTTTTTCTTGGGACAGTATCTTCCTCCAGTATTTGCCTTTCTATTCGGGCCTGTGTCAATTCCTCTTGAAGTATGGCCAGTGTTGGCTCACTAAAAGTGTGCTGACTGCTAGATTTCATATTTTCACTCAAAAACGGTTCCTCTGGAACATCTTGTGTTGGAACAACTATTTGTTGCTCTGCATCCTCATAATTAGGCTCAGGTATGGTTTCTTCTGTAACTTGGGGGTTCCTATCAATGGTCACTCTTCTCTTTTTCGAGCTTCTTTTGATAGCAATGATTCTTCTCTTAGGGGCTCGCTTGGGCATGTGTTTCATTCTGAGAACCCTAATGGTTTGCCTGAGTTGTTCTACTAGTTTATGAAGATTTATTCGTTCTCTGCGAAGCTTCTCAATCTCAGTTGTTTTCTTCTTCTTTCTTAATGGAACAGCCGTTCCTTTATCCGACCCTATTTGCTCAACAGAATTTTGGCCCATATCAGTCGTGCCTTCAGTAAAATTCTCTTCTTGTTCTTCTCCTTGGGGCTCCTCTTCTATATTCATATGCCCTTGGCTCAATTCTCCTGGAATCATATTCTCAGTTAAATCTACAATCTCCTGGGGGCTTCCAGCTTCAGTGTTTTTTTTCTCCTGCTCACATCCCTCAAGAGAAGCAACCCTAGCTTTGCTAGGGTTTGTTGTTTCATTCAGTTTTTTTCCAGCTGTTTCTTTATCAATAGCAGAGTATTCTGGTAGTTGATTAATATCAATATTGAGATCCAAGGGGTTGTGAGGCCGTGCATAATCACTCATATTGGCCAAAATCTGGGCCAATTGGTCTTCTTGTAAAGGGCTTACGATAAAATTTTCGGCCAGCTCTGTTTCATCCTGATTACTGCTATGATTGTCCTCAGCCTCCTCACATGTGTGATAACTTCCTTCCTCTTCATCTAAATACCAGATTTCTCCCTCAACTTCTTCTTCATGATTTCCTTCGATTCCTTCTTCCTTATTATCTCCTTCCCCTGCACTGGATTGTTTTTCACTACCGGTATGATGACTTATTTCTTCTTCGTCCGAGTAGCGAATTTCTCCTTCCAATTCTTTTTCCTCATCAGTACGAGGGCTTACTCCCTCTAATTTCTCTTCCTCGTCAGTGCGAGGGCTTACTCCCTCCAATTGTGGAGGTTGTTCCTCCTCTAAGCTGTGCATTTCCAGGGGCTGGCTGCTACTGCCCGGAAGTTCTTCCACCATCCTTATATTTCATTTCAACCAGAGGGACTGTCTATGAGTAGAAGGCTCAGCAATTGAGCCGACCATCCTCTTCCGTTTTGGAGCGGGTAGAGCTAACCCTCTGTCAATGGAAAATATTAATTCTTCCCAGCTAGTCTGCTGATGGGCGAGGCTACGACTCACTATTAAACAAATTAGACAATGGTGGTTGACCACCGTATCTGCATGATGGGCTTTTCTTAAACCACGAGCAGTATCATGCAACAAATAATTAAAAAATGCAGGAAAATTAATGGTGCATTTCTGTTTTAATATAGTTGGTAGCTTAAGGTGACGAGGTCTTACCACATCCTTTCTTCTGTCGCACGTTATGTAAGCTTGCACAATCTTGGCCAACTCTGTCCATGGTTCTCCTAATGACGCTGGCTGGACTCCTTTACCTTTGATAACTAACGTCTGTCCATCATCTTGAAAAAATTTTATGGCTTCACGAATCCTAATCTTCTTCTGAGTCCAAATAGTCCCTTGTGCGGGAATGCCAGACACTTCTGCAATTATCTCGTCGGATACAACTATTTGCCTTCCTCTGACCATGGAGGATCCTTCCTGTAGGTTCAATACAAATTCGGTGGCCACTGCTTCGTGGGGTTGCTGCATTCTCAATAAATATGTAATCCACCCCAGTCTTTCTAAAATTGCTCGTGCAGTATCACAGATTATCAGTACTTACGGTTCACTGCGAATTGGCCGTCCTCCCATTTATGCATTCTGTTAATTTCTGAACACACAGTAATCATAATGGAACAACATAGCACAATTCGTTGAAAATTTGTTATTTCCTAAAATGCAGGGATTTTAATCCATATACAGGTAAGGGAATCTTGGAGTTTGTTTTGTATGCAGACATCCGTGCCCCCTGAATGAATGAAAGGTTGCCCTCGACCGTAAATTTAGAGGAGCATGTGTGGCTCAGCAACAGTACAACAGTAAAAAAGCAGGTGTAATTATGATACATTCAATCAAATTACAGAAATTACTGAAATCAATGCATGTGATGAATTGTTAATAAATAGAAAATCGTTTTGTAATGATTCAAATACGAGGAGAAGGGACATCATAAAATAAACATAAATACAATTGTGTTATTTACCATTTTGAACTAATATAATTGATTTGTAATGATTTTCATGTATAATAGGTTCAGAGGGAAAGGTAAGGGATTCATATTTCATTTGAAATTTAAATAAATATATAGGAAAAGGGTTAAATATAACTATTGATGTGTATAAATGTGACTCCAATACTATCAGCAGAGCTCTGCTGCCCACAGGTGTCCATAACCTTGAAAATTTTGCTTTCTTACCCACGGAACCATTGTCCTTTATGTATGCTGAGGAAGTGCCCATTTTTTTTATTGAATATCATGAAGGAGGCCATTGTGCTGGCTTGGTGACCAGATAAACCACGATGTTGTTCACCGGGAAGAAGTGGAAGGTGGGAAGGCTGGCTCGTGATGAGACCTCTTGTTCCAAGGACTTCTTGATTTTTTTCAATTGTCTATTGGACCATTTCCCTGGTTTGGTGGCCATTATGGGAATGCCACTTCACTGCCTTCCCTATGATCACGGTAGGTTGGCTCTTGATGAGATCCCCTATCCTCCATCTGCAAAATCATTATTAAGAATATGTAAATATTTTTTCTCTCTTTTTTTTTTTTTATGCAGCACTTTTCCTCAGTTATTCATAAGGGATGGCTCAACACTCAAGAGTAGGGATGGTGGAAGAAGTCTGAACATCTCAATAGAAAAAAACATTATGCCCTTATTCCTATTCCATAGATAGACATCATAGAAAGTTATAGCATATGGGAAAGAACCAATCATGATAAAAATAATCAATCGGATTAATTCAATGGTAAAAATAGCAAAGTTATGTTATTGATCATGCCCTTTTTCCTTTTTTCTTATCATTACTAGACAATTTTCTTAAAAAAATGACTATTTCTTTTGATTTGTTGATTACAGTAAGCTTTAATTTGCATGATTGTATATAAATGATATATTTACCTTCAGAAAAGTAATAAAAAAAATTCAAAATGCTGGCTTAAAACAAAAAAACAATCCACAAAAAAGTGTTGTTCCTTTTAGAAAAAGAACAACAAAAACAATTTGCGGAATTGTTGTTCCTTTCAAAAGGAACAACAAAAAAATACTCTGCGGAAGTGTTGTTCCTTTGGAAAGGAACAGCAAAAGCACTATGCGAAACTGCTGTTCCTTTCGAAAGGAACAGCAACGGTCTGCAAAACTTCTGTTCCTTTCGAAAGGAACAACAGCGGTGTTGTTCCTTTAGAAAGGAACAACAAAACAAATGGAATAAAAATAATTTTTTTCTCTTTTTCTTTTTTGAAGAAACCGAATTTCATGAAACAAACGATGAAGAAATAAAGCAGTAATATTAAAAAAATGTTAAAAAAACAAATTCCATAAAACAACAATAAAAAAACGAAAAAAAAATGATTTATGTACAAAAATTAACAAAAGAAGATGATTTATCAAACTGATGCCGAAGAGGAGTTCTCCCCTTCAGCAAGAATTTCCATGGTAGAATCTTCCCGTAACTGTTGGTAAAAGGATTCCCGGGTAAGCAGTTTATGATACAACCGTACTCGATGACCATTTACCTTAAAGGAATGTCCAGATCCGTCAATGGTAACTAATGTAACAGTGCCATTATCATGCACTTTTTTTATTTCATAGGGTCCAAGCCATCGTGTCTGGCGTTTTCCTGAGAAATCCTGAAACCTGGAATCATATAGGAGTGCCCAGTCTCCTTCGTGGAAGATCTTTTCTTTAATATGGGCGTCATGCCATTTGGCTCTCTATTGTTGAATTAATGCTGTGTGCTGAAGAGAAGAGAGCCTAATTTCATCTAGCTCATTAATTTGCTGCAGTCTTTTAGCCTGGGCTTCATTTAAATTTAGACCCACCTTTTGAGTTGTTCGTAATGTTTGAATTTCGAATTCTATAGGAAAGATGGGTTCCTTTCCGAATACCAATTGGTATGTTGAATACCCTGTGGTAGGTCTCCACGTTATTCGATATGCCCACAATGATTCTGGAAATTTGTAGGCCCAATCTCGTCTATGAGAGGCAACTGTTTTTCTTAATATAGATTCGATTACTTTGTTCATGCTCTCTACTTGGCCATTGGCCTGTGGGTGATATGGAGTTGTAATCTTGTGCTGAATGTGATAGTTTTGCAATGTTTCAGCTAATTTGTTACCTAAAAATTGTGGTCCTCCATCTGTGATTATGTCCCTTGGGAGGCCATAGCGTACAAAGATTTGGAAAAGAAACTATATTACAAAGTCCTCTGTAGCTTTTGACAGAGCTTCTTCCTCAACCCATTTGGTGACATACTCAGTTGCAACTAGGATATATGTTTTTTGGTTTGATGGGGGGCTAATAGGACCAACAAAGTCAAGATCCCAACGTTCAAATGATTCGATCACTAGTTGAGGGTTCAGAGGCATTTCATCAGACTGCCCAGGGTGACCTTCCCTTTGGCAGCTATCACAGGCCTGCACGAATTTTTTAGCATCTTTAAAGATAGTAGGCCAATAATAGCCTGTTCGTAAAAATTTATGGGTATTTCTATGATCTGCAAAATGTCCGCCACACTTTCCATCATGGCATGCTTTCAAGATTTCAAATACCTCATCCTCCCTAACGCATCTCCTTATTTTCATATCTGCACCTGTATGAAATAGGTGGCCTCCAATCCAGGAGAAGCGGGTACTACGGTGTATTATTTTCTTACGTTCATTAAGGGACAGATGTTTAGGTAATTTACCTATTTCCAAATAGTTCGCTATATCAGCATACCATGGTGTTCTGATAGTAACAGTGAAGAGATGTTCATCTGGAAAGTGGTCTTCAACTACTTCTATATCTGTTGGCTTTGGCATTCTTGACAAAAATTCAGCTACAGGGTTCTCTTTCCCAGGTCGATCTCTGATTGTGATGTCGAATTCCTGCAGTAAAATCAACCATCTTGTCACTCTTCCATTTGTAACAGGTTTATTTGCTAAAAATTTAATGGCAGAGTGATCAGTATATAGTACTACAGGATACCCCGTTATATAATGTCTAAATTTGTTTATAGCATGAACTACAACTAAAAATTCTTTCTTAGTCACAGTATAATTTAATTCAGCAGGGGATAGATTTTTTCTAATATAGTAGATTGCATATGGCTTCTTGTCTTCCTCCTACCCAAGTACTGCTCCAATTGCTGTGTCTGAGGCATTAGATGAAATTTGGAACGACAAATTCCAATTTGGGCCCTTCAGCACTGGGGTTGTTGAAACGAGCTCAGATCATTAAAGGCACTGTCACATTTATCTATCCAAATGAAATCAACATTCCCAGCCAGTGCATATAAAGGTGCAGCTATTCGAGAATAATGTTATATAAATCTTCTATAGTAACCAGAAAATCCAAGAAAGCTACGTACCTCTGTTTTTGTAGTAGGTGTAGGAATTAACAAGAGTATTTGAATTTTAGCTGGGTCTACTTGAATTCCAGCTGCTGAAATATAATGCCCTAAGATAACTCCTTCGGTCATCATCATAAGAAACTTTTCGTTTCTTAAGCAAAGCCTAGTGTCAATACATCTTTGCAATATTTTTTCTAAGTTTTCCAATCCAGGCTCAAAGTCATCCCGATAGGGTGTGAAATCATCCATATATACTTCGAGGCCTTCATTTATTAAGTCTGCAAAAATGCTGAGAATTTCCCTTTGGAATGTAGCAGGAGCATTGCATAGGCAAAAAGGTAGGAATCGGTAGGCAAATGTCCCCCATGGACAAGTAAAAGTAGTTTTGTCCTGATCTTCAGGGGGAATCTGAATTTGGTTGTACCCACTGAAGCCATCGAGGAAAGAGAAGAATTTCTTCCCTGCCAATGTGTCTAATACCTGGTCAATGAAAGGAAGGGGAAAGTGGTCTTTTTGTGTTGCCTTATTAAGTTCACGATAATCTACACATATCCTCCACTTTCCGTTCTTTTTTGGTACTACCACTAATGGGGAGACCCACTTGCTATCAGATATTGGGTAGATGAAATTAACATCCAATAGTTTTTGTAATTCAGCTTTCACAATATCTTTAAGGTGAGGATTTAGTTTCCTTTGAGGTTGGCGAATGGGTCTTGCATCTTTTTCAATGTAAATGTGGTGAGTACACAATTGAGGATCAATTCCTTTCATATCGGGGTAATCCCATGCAAAGGCTGCTTTGTATTTTCGTAATAATTGGACCAATTTCTCTTCTTGTTCAGCAGTGAGAATTTTAAAGTTTTTCCCAGCTCAATTTCTACAACCTTGCTATTCCTCATAGAAGTAGTAGGTATTGTTTGATCAGGAATATCTTTGAAAGGATCTTCTTCTTCTTTATTATCGAATGCTGCTTTGATCATGTGACATTGAAAATGAGATATGGTTTGTGACTTATTAATAAAATTTTAATGATATCATCCTCTATTTGATCTTTAAAATCAAGAGCATTTTCTATGCTTAGAGGTGATCTCATATTCTCCATAAGATATGATGCAGGTGGTTTTTTTGTTTTGATCATTGGTAGACTTGGCTGGGCTGGGGGATATAGGGCTAGATTCTTGACATAATTTCCCCTTGTAATTGTCATGTTGCCTTGTCGGCATCCAATATAAGCATCGGCAGTTGCCAACCAAGGTCTACCTAGAATTAACTGATGTCCATCTAGTCGATTATTTGGATTGATAACCAAGAAGTCAGCAGGGTATTCCCAGAAATCTACAGATACCATTACATCTTGTATTATACCTTCTAGTTTGACTACTGACCGGTCAGCCAATTCCAACAAGGTTTTTGTTAGTTCGAGTGATGTAATGCCAAGTTTTTGACAGGTGGTGGTTGTTAAAATGTTGATTGCTGCCCCCAAGTCTTGTAAGGCACTTGGAAATGATTGGCCATTGATCTGCACTGTCACTATAGGATTTCCTGGGTCTTCATATTTGATGGGTGTTTCCATTCCTGATAATAAGTCAGATAAGGTACCGACTATTTGGATAGTAGGATTGGTTGTTTTTCTTCTCTTTGGCTTCTTTATGCATAATTCCTTAATAGTTTTTGCATATATAGGAATATATTGAATAGCTTGGAGGAGAGGGATTTTTATACACAAATTTTTTAATTCTCCCAGAAGATCAAAATAAGGTTGTTCTAATGGAAAAGGTATAATTAATCATTCTGGGAATGGTGGAGAGGAATTTATTACTTGTTGTTGATTTCGTTGTTGATTTTGTTGCTGAAATTCCTTCTCACTTTGTACTGTTTGTTCTACAAGTAACAAATCTTTAGTGTGGACATCATTGTTTCTCTTTGTTTCGACTATGCACCCAGACCTTAATTGAAGATCATTACACTCCCTTAGTTCAGTTTCTACTTCTGGGGATTCCATTATTTGGACAGACTGAACTGGCCTATTGTTTGGGTCTGGGTTGGGTTGGGCTGGGAGTTACGGTCTTAAATTGGTCTGGGGGTTTGTATAAGGAGCTGGCATTGTAGGTTTAGAGAGAGGAATTGATCTAGCTGGATGATTTGTAGGTTTTTTCCAGTTTGACTACCAGACATAACTCTGGGAAGTAGAAGGGGACCATTGTGTAGGCCAGAAAGGTGGGTAGAAAGGAAAGCTAGGCCAATTATTTTGATTTGTTTGATTTGGCCAAGATGTGGGAGGAAATGGCTGTTGTGACCAATTAGGGAAATATGGTTGATTCTGCCACATCCCACTATATTTTTGAGCATTATACTGAGGAGGTTGAAAAGAAAATGGATCATTTGGCATCCCTGATGGTCGTGGCTGCCATTGTTGGCACTGATTAAGTAGACATACCACTTCTGATTCCTCTTCTGCCTCCTTATAAACTGCTTTTAGGCCAGGAAGGGAAGGACATCCTTCTGTAGCGTGATCTTTTGTGCAAATGGTGCAGACTTTAATCACATCCAACGGACATTCTTTATGGTTGTGCTTCTTTCTACATCTGGGAAAGAATATTGCCAAGTTTTGCTCTGCTTCTGCCTATTTCTGTTTGGCTTGCATAATGTCGAACTGTGTTGTTAGAGTCCCAAGTATGTCTGTCTTAAAGTATTCTAGCATATTTCCAATCTCTGCACGAGTCACACCTTCATTAGAGGTCTTATTTTCTCTTGTGGACATATCACGTTCTGCTGATTTCAACATTGTATTGCCCCTCGAACTCCTGATACACAAATCAATGATGTTAGGATAACTTTCCTGATATATATCACCTTTTCCCATAATATTCAATTTTTCAACCCATTGATCTTTCATTCCCCTAATTAATGTGGTTTTAAAAGCATTATCAGGTAAGGGTAAAGATGCATAAGGGGATCTTTGAAGATTATATTGAAACCGTTCCACATACTCTTCCAGGGTCTCATTTGGTTTTTCTGTCATTTGGAATATCTCATCTTTTAATTCTCGAGACCTGCAATAATCTTGATATTTCTTTAAAAATGCAGCCTTCATATGATCCCAATCAGTTATGACACCCCCACCTAATCCCATAAACCATCATAGGGCTGCCCCTTTTAATGTAGAAGGGAATAGTTTTAGTTTTTGGGCATCGGTGGTGTAATCGTATCCTCTGCACAGCACATCAAACTCAAATAAAAACGCATCTGGGTCCTCTGATGTTAAGCTGTGAAATGTGGGAATATGTTCAAGAGGAATAGATTTCATGGGTGCATTGACTGCAGTATCCACTATAGGATATTGCAGCGTAGAGGTCTGCTACTGATTCTGATTTTGGTTCTAGGCCATTTGATCGAAGATATGCCAATATCCCTCTGGGATTTCCAAGGAATTTCTAGGTTGACGAGCAGGGGTAGGAATGGCTTTGACAACACTCCCTTTGTCTAGGATAATAAGTATTTCATGTCGACCTACTGTTTGAGATGATTCAGGACCTTGGTTCTGAATAAATTGAAAAAAAATTCCCTTATTTGGGCTGCTTATTGTTTGGGTAGTTTCAATAGGAGATTTCAAGTTTGTGATTTCTCCCATTTCCCCTTCTCCTTCTCGGAGATTGCTAACATTCCCTTCTTGAAGGAAACTTATGCAAGGATTCTCAGTTTCTTGGGAATCTTGCTCAATTCCCTTTGTTTGACTGTCTCTTAGCAAAGGCTTCAGATGGTGACTTTGTAGCCTGAAGGGAACTAGTAGGTTGTCTAGAAGTAGTTATTTTAAATCCTACTGATGGCTGAGATTCAGTTATTTTAAGGATTTCGTCTATAAATGTTGTGCGCCCAAGGGTCACCGGTCCCTTAGGTTTTTCAGTTTTAGGAGGAATTTTGTTTCTCTTAGTTGATTTATTCATTCAAAGAAACAAACCTTCATTCCTACCTAAAGAAAGAATCTTACCTACTTCTGCTGTGAAGCGGGCTGCGAGCAAGTGTGTTTCTTGCCCAGTGCGTAGGTTCTTACCTTTTGTCTTTAATACCCAATTCTCCGCAAGAAGAAGAAAATCAGCTGTGCATTACTCCTTTAAAATGGCATACACTCTCCCCGGCAATGGTGCCAAAATGTTGAGTCATAAAAAAGTATATTTTGAACACCTAATTAGCCTACATTAATCATCAATCCAGGAGCGTCTTTTTACTTCAAGAGTGTACTCTATCTGAGGCTGCAATTGTCTAAGAGCAATGCTGTGAAGATGTAGTATGAAGTAACAAAAACAAAAGTAACAAATGCTTGGAAAGAAACCTAATTATAGTGACATGAATGGAAAGATTAAACTACTTCAATCTTGCAGAACATCGATCAGGGATGCAGTAACAGTAACTCTTTCCCTTAGAAATCGATGCAAGATGACCAATCTGGGGACTTGGAAGCAAAAGCCTCTATCCTCTACAGTTGGAGATCCTAAAGCAATTGAAACGAAAGAAAATTCAATGAAAGCAACTTAAAAGAAACGCAATCTGAAAAGGAACAGCAGCATGTAACTACAACTCATCTGTTTTCTAATCAAAGACTATGAATAAGTAATGAACAGAAATGGAACAACAACATGAAATGAACAACAATTAAAATTCTAACATATTCAAGGCACTAGATTTCTATGCTTCAATTCTGTCGACAGCTTCTCACCACGCAACAATCAATTATAATAGATTATAAACTAAAGGAACAACAACTCAAATCAGATATAAGTCAGCAAAGATTTATAGTAAGAGCAGAATAATCAAACCACGAGTTGTGCTTCTTGTAAAGAAATGAAACAGCAATGACTCTGTATTTGATCCGATCAACAATAACCCAATTCTGTAATAATAAAAAAACATCAAGCGCACTCCACACGACAATGAACAAAGATTAAAATACAAACAACGAAGTTATTCCACCAGAGTCGGGCCCTTAGCGCCAGTGAAATACTGCTGGGATAATTCAGGACTGTAGAAGGTAGATAAAACGTGTTTGTTATATTAAACCAACATAAAGTTTTACAGAAATGTTTCTCTCAAAACAGAGAGTTAATAGAACAGAGAAAATGTAAAGTCTTTAAACCAATTCCTAACTTCAACAACAATCTGTCCCCTTTTCACTAAAGGACGTGGCTTTATATATCAAATCTCGATGGACCAATCAAGGAACAAGATAAGTTTGAACAGCGATCCCTCAGGATCGAAATATCCTGAGGGATTCTCTCCTCTGTGTTTAGTCATCATTCTGTTTGTGCTGACTAAGGCCGAGCTGTTCCCTGTCCTTTCTGGGCTATTCGTTCAGATCTCCTTGCCTTTGGCTGGATATGATTCAACGTTGATGGAGCAGCAGTTAGATTGTTCTCAACCCCGCCTTTGGTATAGCTGTTCACCTCTCCGAATTCCTGTTTTTCAATTAAAAAGTAGCCTTTAGTCATATTTTCGTATTAATCATGAACCTTTCCAATTCTATTGTAATTCCTATGATAAATCACCTTTCCAAGGCAAACAGGAGTATATTTATGATAAAGAATGAGTAAATACACAATAATTTCATACCTCTTTCACTGCCCAACAGCAGGAATTACCACTCCTCAAAATCTCAAAATAGAAGGACATATCAAGAAGAAAAAGGTAATAGTGTTGATTGATTCGAGTAGTACCCATAATTTTATTCATTGTAAGGTAGCCAAGGAATTGAATTGTTTCCTATACCCAGCACCAGAATGTCAAGTGATGGTTTAAAATGGAGGAACTTTAAATTTCTCTAGAAAATACCATAATATCAAGCTAACCATGGGGGAATATTTATTGAATAGTACAATTTTTTCCATTCCAATGGGAGGTGTTGATGTTGTACTAGGAGTACAATGGTTACAATCTTTGGGGACGATAGCTTTTAATTTTCAAGAACTTTTCTTGAAAAAAAATTCAGAAGGAAAGGAAGTCGAATTACGGGGTATCGCAGGGAATCTGGGAAAGATAATAGGCTCTAATGTCATGACAAAGCTTCTGAAAAAATAACTACGAGGCCTAGTTGCACAATCATGCTCACTAGAAGTTCCAACATCAAAATCATCTATTTCTGCAGATCTCCAAAAAGTCTTGGAAAATCATTCCAAGTTGTTTGAAATTTCCAAAGGACTCCCACCTATTCGTGATCATGATCATGCTATTCATTTGATTCCATGAAGTGTTCCTCCAAATATCAGGCCTTATAGATATCCTTATGTCCAAAAGAGCGAAATTGAACGTATGATTGCAGAAATGTAGGCTGGTATAATTCAACCTTGTCAAAGTTCTTTCTTTTCTCCAGTAGTATTGGTGCACAAGAAGGATGGATCATGGCGCATGTGTCCGGATTATAGGGAGCTCAATAAGCTCACCATTAAATATAAATTTCCCATTCCTGTGATTGATGAATTACATGGAGCAATTTATTTTACCAAGTTGGATCTTCATTTTAGATATCATCAAATTAGAATGAAGATTGAAGTTATTTCGAAAACAACATTTCGAACTCATTAGGGTCATTATGAATTTTTGGTCATGCCTTTTTCCCTTACCAATGCACCTTCTACATTTCAAGGGTTTATGAAATCCATTTTCAAACCCTTCCTTAGAAAAAATTTTCTAGTATTTTTTGATGATATACTAATCTACAGCAGGTCTTGGAAGGATCATGTTCAACATGTTGGCAGGGTGCTCAAACTATTGCAGGACAAACAATTATATGCAAAAACATCCAAATATTTCTTTGGAGTACAAGAGGTGGAATATCTGGGTCATATTGTATCTCATGAGGGTGTTAAGGTAGACCCTAACAAAATTAAATCCATTAAGGAATGGAAAGTCCCCACAACCATAAAGCAGTTGCGAGGGTTTCTCGGGTTAACGGGGTATTATCGCAAGTTTGTTAAGAATTATGGGAGAATAGCATCACCTCTAACAACATTATTGAATAAAGATGCATTTTCATGAACTCTTGAAGCAACTAACGCCTTTGAACATTTAAAGAGGCAATGTGCCTAGCATCAGTCTTAGCTACACGAGACTTCACAAAAACCTTTATTGTGGAATGTGATGCCTCAAAAAATGGAATTAGTGTTGTTTAAATGCAAGAAGGAAGACCCATTTCTTTTGAAATTCGTCCAATCAAAGGAAAGTATTTACAGAAAGCTATTTATGAGAATGAAATGTTAGCAATACTACATGCACTAAAGAAATGGCGACCTTACCTAATGGGAAGACACTTCAAATTAAAAACTGATCATGATAGTCTTAAACACTTTTTGGAACAAAGACTATCTTCAGAAGAGCAGAAAAAATGGGTCACAAAGATGTTGGGTTATGACTTTGAAATAATCTACAAAAAATGGAAGCTAAATGTTGTTGCGGATGCACTCTCAAGAAAGAATGAAGAGGTGGAAGTATTGCTTTGTGGAATTTCTATTATCCAACCAGATTGGATAACCAAAGCAAGGGATGAATGGAAAAAGGATGAAGAAGTGTGGACACTCATTCAAAATTTGAAGCAATATCCTAGTACATCTGATACATTTAGTTGGAAAAATGATTCCTTATGGTACAAATGTCACTTATATCTTTGTAAGAATTCCCAACTAAAAAAAAAGATTCTTTTGGAATTGCACACTTCTCCTTTAGGAGGACACTCAGGATTTTTAAAAACTTACCACAGGGTGAAGAAAGAATTTTTTTTGGATGGCCTTAAATTTGATATTCAAAATTTTGTGGCGGAATGTTCGGTTTGCCAGCAAAAGAAAGTTGAGGCAATTAAGACCCCGGGTCTTCTACAACCTTTATCCATTCCAAGTCAATGTTGGGAGGATATTTCAATGGATTTTGTCACAGGTTTACCTAAGTCCGAAGGAAAGAGTGTCATCATGGTGGTAGTTGATAGACTTACCAAGTATGCACACTTTTGTGCATTATCTCATCCATTTAAAGCAAGTACATTTGCTACTACATTTATGGACACAATTCAAAAGCCTCATGGAAACTCAAAGATTATTGTGAGTGACAGAGATCCCATTTTTACTGGAAATTTTTGGATGGAGTTATTTTCTTTTTTGGGTACTCAATTGGCTCATAGCTCATCTTATCATCCTCAATCCGATGGTCAAATTGAGATAGTGAATAAATGTTTGGAAGGATATATTCGTTGTTTTGTATCTGATAAACAAAAACAATGGGTCAAGTGGTTACCTCTCGATGAATGGTGGTATAACACTTCCTTCCATACTGTAGCAAAAATGACCCCATTTATGGCACTTTATGGATATCATCCACCATCCATCACATCATATTTAAGAGAAAATTCTAAGGTTAAAGTAGTGGAAGATCACATTGAGCATCAACAAGAAGTTCTCCAACTCTTAAAGGATATCCTAAATTTGGCACAAAATCGAATGAAACAACAGGCATATCAACATCGCAGCAAGAGAAGTTTTGATGTAGGAGACTGGGTATTTTTACGGCTACAACCATACAAACAGATGTCCCTCAAGAAAGCTAATAAGGATAATAAATTATCTCCAAAGTACTATGGTCCTTACAAGGTGTTGTTAAATATTGGTACTATGGCATACAAATTGGAGCTTCTTGCTTCTTTGCGAGTGCATCTATTTTTCCATGTTTCATGCTTAAAGAAGTTTATAGGTGAAAATCTTCCAGTTTAAACAATATTTCCAGAACTTGATGAGGAAGGTAAAATCATATTGGAACCTGAAGCGGTCACAAAAACAAGAACTCGACAGCTACGAAATCGATCAATTTCAGAGTATCTCATCAAGTGGAAGAAGTTGTCCGCTGAAGATTATACATGGGAGGATGAGAATTTTATACAGAAGCACCCGGAGCTACTCAAGCATTGAGGACAACACTTTTTTGAAGGACAGGGGCATGTTAGGTCCCTATGTTACTAGTTTAGTCCCTTATTGTTATTAGTGTAGCCCCCTTATTGTTATTATTGTACCCCTGTAACCCCAATATTGTTATTATTGTGCCCTTACATTATTATTGTTAGGTAGGCTAGGATTATATTATGGCCCCATGGACTCTTATATATAGAAGGAGGTTTTTTTCATTTGTATCATCTAAGAATTATTCATTTATGTAATGTATTGGAGGTTTCCCCCTCGAAGTGGCTGATTTCTAAGGCGTTGATCTCTAATTTCTTCTATTTTTGGAGTTGGTTTCATAACACATGTCAAAATTTGCAGACAGTTTAATTGGGTCGTTGACCCAAAGTTACCCAGGAAGTAGTGTTCAAAACCCCAGTTACACATATGATTCTACCCAGAATGTACCACAACCCGGCTACCAAAATCATTACATGCCTTCGCAAAATTTGACCTGTAGGGCGTCATCGTATCACCATAAACATGGAGGACCCTATCCTCTGTCTTAGGGGACCCAATACATAGATATACATGTTGACGGAAGAGCTACCCCCCAACATCCATTCACAAACTAGGGACCACATTATGCTCAATCCCCAGCACAAGACCCGCCTATGCAGAATAATGCACAGGTGAAATTTGTGCAGCCTTCCCAAAACCAACAGTGCCAACCAAATAACTAGGAGAATTACCCTCCTAACATGGTTAATAAAAAAGGAAAAAACAAGCCTAAAGGAAATCCTAGACAGGGGGGCAACAGCTAGCAGTGCCCTCCGCGATCTCAAGCTAGAGGCAACTCCAACCGAAATAAAAACCAGGAGCCAAGAAATGCCCAATGGCAGAACAAAAGGCCACATCTTTGAACAAACCACTCTTGTTCGATCTATGGTGAGTACGGTCATTACACTCACCATTGTCCCGACCTTCCTGAGCTAAAAAATCTGTAGAGTAACTATGGACAAGGGGGATCAACCCAGCAGCTAGCAGTCATGCAAGATCCCTTCCCCCATCAAGGGATAGTTATCATGCAGCAACAAACTCCCAACGACTCCAGAAATAATAGCCACGAAATCTACATGACTGGCGAGGAAATGTTTTTTCAAACACGGAATTGAAATTACAACACCCCACCAGACACCAACGCATCAGGGGATAGTACCAGTGCACCAACCTCACCTTTGGCCATATCAAATATGCCTATTGAACCTTTGCTGAAGATGGCTAAGGGACCAACTAGGCGAGCATGAAAATATTCCAAAGCAGTCCATAATTATAGCATTGTGGATGATCTAGCTCAATCTCCCACTGCTATGTCAACTTTGGAAGTATTACAGTCATGCCCAAAGAAACGGAAAGCTTTTCTTTCTGTGTTAGGTGCTATCGACCTTGCCGATAACCGCCTAATGGATTTTGATTTAGACAAATCCACCCCTAGGCTTCCTTCAATGGTTGCCTTTAAGATACCAGTATCAGTCCAAAATTTACCATTCACTGATTTGTTATCGACGAGGGTGCATCCACATGCATCATGTCAAAGAGTGTTTGGCAGAAGTTAGGGTCTCCCAAGCTAAAGCCATCAGACATCATGCTTAGAGCATATGACGATCACCCTTCAACCCCCATCGGTCTCTACCAAAACATCTCAGTCTACTTAACCAGAAAGACAATCCTTATAGACATTGAAGTCTTGGATGCCCACTTGGACTATAATATACTCCTTGGTCAGAGTTATATGTACACCATGTCAGCTATAGCCTCCTCTGTCTTCCTAACTATGATGTTCCCCCATGAGGACTCCATCATTACTGTCGACCAATTGACACATAGCGAAAAGCGGCCCCTAACAAGCATCAATGTCATTCTACCTACGTAGATGCATTCGTAGACACACGTTCACGGTACCAAGAATATGCCCCCGACCAATTCAAACGGTCGTCCATTTTAGGATCATTCCTAGGAGATTGTAACACCCCAAGTTTCTATGCTTTTAAAAATTGACATTTGAATAATTCCAAAGGGGAAGTGGACCCTAATGGAGAAACAATGTGTGGATTTCATTTAAATATTTATTAATAAAAATAAAGCAAGTAGTTATGTGTGTATTATGACTAGATTGAGGTTAGAGATCCTAAACCTGATCCATGAGGATATGGATAAGGTTAGACTTTCCCAAAACCTTTCAGAAAACCTTGAAAGGAATATTCTAAATTAGATTTAAAGAGGAAAAATCTAAATTCCTCAATGAAGAGGAAAGTAATTGGGAAGAGGTAGAAAAGCTGGAATATCGGAAAAAGGCAGCTTTAAAGTACCTCATTGAGGGAAGCCTAGGAAAAAACAAGAAGAAATCATCCTGGAAATTTTGGATGCAGAATTTAGAAACAAGCTTGGGGAAAGCATGGCTTAAGTAAGCTGCTCTAAGACAGACAAAGGGGTTGTCTGTCCTTGGAAGATCTCAGCTCGGGGGTGAGTTCGGGAGAGAAAGAACTCTAAGGTTGGGAGGACTAATCATATTAACTGGTATGCACACTGGAATAAATTATTTTACACATCTATAGAGCTAATTATGTGTAGACCTATTCTTGTTTAATTAGGAAAATTAAATTAATCTGTACTGAAGTGTTAAAACTTCCCATACATTTAACAGAATGAGTTAGACAGGATTTATGTCATCTGTATAGTTGTATGAGAAAATCAGGAAGAGACCCATCTACCAGAATGTCTAAACCTTTACTGGGTTTAAATTTGGAGATTAATGTCTCACCTGTAAAGTTTAATTTTTTGTGTAGTAAAAGAAAATTTAAGTTTCATGCTGAATAGTGATTCAATTCCATTTCTATAATAAACATCAATCTGTTGTAGATTTTTAGATCTATCAAAAAAAATTCAGAAAATTATACAACATTAAACCATCAAGGTTGGTAATATTTTTATAAAAATTGCTATTTTTTTGCACTAGGAAAATTTAACATAGCAGATATAATAAATTGAAAAGTAAGTACTGTAGAACATATTCCTGCATGCTGGATAAGATATGCAATTATTGTTGGCTGGTGTGTATATATATATATATATATACTCTAGAAATCCACACTCTGATGGTACAAATTTAAATTCTTAAACATTTTAAAGACCACAGATAAAAAAAGTACAATTAAACAAATATGAATTTGTATATATATCAAAGAAAAATCTTATTCAACTTCTTATTTAAAAAGGACACTTCCTTCTTTTAAATAAACTGTGTAGTCAAATGCCATATATTTATATATATATATAGGTTTGTCATTATGTAAACATGCAGTAAAGAAATTTCAGTAGATTATATTCATAAATACCTCCCTTCAAGGTGTCAGTTAAACGAAAAACAAATTATTAAGGACAACTTAAATAAAATTTAATATGTGCAAACATATTTCATAAGTTTAATAATAACCTGACCCTCAGATGTAATCAGGGGTACAAACTACTATTTATATCTCAGAATAATAGAAATTATAATTTCAATTTAAAACAGTGAGGTAGTTTGGAGCGAAAATAAGAGCATACAAATTTATGCAATTTTAATTGTTGAATGTTATTGCAGTTTAAGAATATATTGGAAATTTTAAATCATCTGAGGAACTGGGTTTGAAATATATCAGAAAAAAATAATTAAGTTTAAACAGTCCCTTGAAGAGAATCCCCAAAAGTAAGTTATGTATCATTTCTACAATGTACATCTGAAGATTCGATAGTAGAAAAACCCTAGATCAGCTACTAAACTCGAAAGCATTAAAGGATAGTATTGCCATCAAATTCTGCGAGTATAGAAGACAGCGCAGGACCAACCTGTATATAGATAAATATAGGTATATGGTAAAATGTCGAGCTTGATGTCGGACTTGATAAACAAGTAAGAAGGAAACTTCATAACAGAGATACCATTGTCTTACCTTATGAAGCGAGGAAAACGAGGAGAAACCACAGTAATAAAATCATCAGAATGGAATGAGAAACCGAGGTTAGAATTTCAACTCAGAAGGAAAGTTGGAATAATTATAAAGTTGAATGCAAATTTCTATATAACGTAGAAGCATCCTTACATATAGGCGAAATTGGGAGGAAATTTATCATCAGTTCAAACCCCAAAACTTGATTTAACGAGCATACTGCGCTGGAGAAACTGATATGAACAACTCATTACATCTCAATTAAATGGCAGCAGGCGATTTCCGAGCCGGATGAGAATGAAATAAAAAGCCACGGGTTCCTCATTCTTGTCAGCGTGTTCATTAACAGTCATAAATAAGAAATCAAATTAGAAAAAATTAAAAAAAATTATGATTAAATTGAAGAAATTCTCAGATGCACATAGAAATCGAACTTTAATCCACAGTCAAGTCTCAATTTAAGCCATCGTACATTATGGAAACTAAATGGCAAGAGAAAGCAAAAGAAGAGCGTGTATAATTTTCACAAAAGAAAAAAATTCCCAATTTTATTAATCACAAATTTAACCACTGGCTTGTCTCTAAAGGTCAGCAGAATTTCCAAAATGAGAAAAAAAAACAAACGAATTCGATAGGCAGAGAAATTCGTTTATATACACCCAACCTCAAATAGTGAATAAGTTAAGAAGGAGAATGAGATAAAACCTATTAGTGTTGGTATCTTCATCCCTTCAGTGATCAAAATTCTCTTATTGCATTTCATTTTAGGTGTCTCACTCAGTCCAGTCAGTTGCATTCCATTAGGAGCATGGATCATCTGACGGTAGGGGCTTGTCACTCATGTCCCTCATGCCCTTTACCTGCTGGCCTATTTCTGTTCATTAAAATCATTTAAAGTCATTTTTGGTCTCATAGTTGGCAAAGAGTCATTTTCGGGTTTTTAGTCTCATTAGGTCTAGGTTTTAATTAATCAGGTTTTCAGAATGTCTAATAATGGTCAGCAGGCACATGAGGAAGTCTGAAATAAGGTTTCAGTGCTAAATTTTTTATCATCATATGCTTAATAATGATTTTTCTTCAAAACTCTATTTTGAAGAAAAATATTCTATTTCTTCTTTATGTAATAAATGCAATGTGATTTTCAAGTTTTTTCAGTTGTAATAACACTCCACTGGCAACCCTGGTCGCCTTTGCCAAAGCTCCATGCCATCCATTCCCTGCAAGATAGACAAAAAGCTCATCATTTAGTCCAAAAGCAAAAATTAAGAAAAACAGATTTTTTTAAGTGAAATGTCAAATTTCAAACATTGCAAAGTGGGTTTTTCAAATAGAAAAATTAAAATCCTTGGTATAAATATCTTTTTTATGTTTCAACAATCCATTTGAATGCCAAGAGACAGTAGTGAGCAAAGAAGAAGTTGTGAGGAGCGAAACAGGTAGTTTGAGGGAAAACTGTGTTGAAATTTCCGAGCGCGACGCGTTGGGTGACTGTCGCGATGCATCGGGTGAGCGCGATGCATTAGGTCGGCTCACTGTGTGCAAATTTGTTCCTGCGTGGTGCATTGGAAGGACGCAGCGCACTGGGTTGCTTGCGTGACGCACATGGAAGAAAGCAAATTCATTGCTATTTCTTCCAAGTCTTCAAATCGACTTGGTCCCTTCTTGTTCAAAGTAAGTTCATGCAACCACTCCATTGCCCAAGACATGTGTTTGGTGTTTTTGGTGAAGATTTGAATATAAAAAATCAAACCCTATTAGCTTGTTTGAGGATTTTCTCCTTTAGGGATTTGAAACTGGTTTGGTGTCAATCATTCCCATTTCTCCACCTTGTTTCTTCCCCTCTTCACTGTCTATCTTCTCACAACAGTCCATTTCCCTATTCCCTTGTATCCCTAAACCATTCATTCCCTATCCCATTCCCATTACCCCATATTCCAATTGTAAATTTCCCCAAACCCCAAGGCTATCCCAAGAAATTAAGTGGTTGTCCCTAAAAGTTTCAACTCACAAATTTCAAGTGGCAAACTTCAATTTTCACTTGGTAATAGTCCATCATTTCCACCACCCTATCCCTCCATAGTCCCTTCCATATTATCACATATTTGGAAACAAAACCAAGGACACCAAACTTTTCATTTTCATCCAAGACAACATAGATCTCGGACATCATGGAGACAGATACAGATACATCTTACGACCGAGACAGTGATTGCACCTAGAAGGCCTCATAAGAGTGGTAGACATGTGAGGGAGGAGCCCACTTCATTGGCTAAATTGCAGGTCTGTCCACTTGCCATGGCATGTTTTCAATAGCAGTCTTGTTATCAATTTTGTGAAATGGTTGCTAGGGTCCATCATCATCAGGAGCTAGCCTGATTGTTTGTGTTGCATTTACATGATGGTCAAGTCACCCTTACCGGTGTGACTTTCACTTTAACACCTGAAACTATCTCTCAAGCAACCGGAATACCAAATGTTGGAGAAAAATGGAACAAAAGACAACAGGTTGACAGGGTACATTATGAGCCATATATCAGGCCTAGCTTTGTGAAACAACTCAGCAGAGTTTTCCCCTTTCGGTTTCTAAAGGATTCCTATGCTCCTCTGATGAAAATTATTATCAGATATTTCAGTTGTGAGGGCCGGTTTTCACGTCTCTATGCCTATCATATCAGGTTATTGATGCATTTTACCAGGGTGAGGATGATGAACCTCCCTTATTTCATGTGCCGGAATATTGAGAGGATGACCACTCTCGTGCAAAGGAAAACTCCTGAGCAGCAGTACAGCAGTATCTATCACTTTGCACTCATCAAGATTGTGGTTATGCACCAGCTCGGCTTGCAGGGTATTTCATGGGAGGATTTAATTTCTAATGATTTCTTCACAGCTCCTCAGGTTCCTTCAGAGGTTGCTCATGAGGCAGGTGAACCTTCATATCAGCATGAGGGTCAGGAGATAGAGACTACTAGTGTGCCGATGTATGTCACTTATCAGAGAGGCACTAGAGGGTTATCTGCAGCAGCCAGGCGAGTATTATCTCCACCCGGGGTGGAAGGGGTCTCGTTTCCATCATCAGCAGTATAGGTACAATTATAGGACAAGGGTAAGAGGCCCATGCAGGATGAGGGGCCTTCTAGAGGCCAATATATAAGTTTCATACTCATTGATGAGGATTTGGGTTCACCAAGCTCAAATTTGAGGGAGACTATTCAGGAGAAGAAGGCGGAGATAGAAAATTTTTCCATCAAGTTGCAAAGATCCCAATGGATTATCAACTACTTTGAGCAGTGAAACAAACGGTTGGAAGATCAGCAAACTATCATGGAGTTGCAAAATATCCGTGAGAATCGGTAAGCTGCCCAAAGAAGCCAAACCGAGATGACATCCATTGAGCGAGAGATTGAGGCTGATCGAGAGACTTGGCTTGAGAGGGTCAATATTCATTTGGAGAAGCTGTTGGAGAAGGCCAACAAGGAAAAGAACATGTTAAGGCACATGAATAATCATTATTGGGCAAGAAATCACGTTTGCAAGGCACGAATCAAGATCCTGAAGGCAAAGTTAAAGAGGGCATTAAAGCGTCGCAAAAGGCATGATAGACTCCAAATTTTGGCTGAAGCCTCCTTGTCCCAGCATAGCGCATGATGGTGGACATTCAGCCCAAATTTCAAGAAATTTGGGACACATTTTTGTCAATTTTGTTTTTTTGGCCTTAACACAGATTTTCTTGCCCGACACATCGTGCCACTTGGCGCGCGCTTATGATTGGGAGCTCCTCTTGGGTAAAAATTTGTATTTTTGGATTTTTCATGAAAATTTATGCATGAATACCCATTACCCAGATATTTTGACAAGTTTTGGGTTGCCAGAAGGGTTAAAAACACCCTAAAAATGACCTTTCTGCCCCTTTTTGGACACACAGGAAGCAGTGTTGAGAAAACTCATTTTTGGAGGGAAAAATGGCAACCAAATTCAGAAATTCCTCTTGGGCTGGAAATTAGACAAGCAGAGATTTCCAACGAGCTATCCTATGCTCAATTTGGACACCAGAAAGGCCTTCACAATCGGCTCCAAAGTGACGCAACGCATAGAGATTTCAGGCGCGACGCATTGGGGATTTTGGCTCAGTTTTGACTCAATAACTCTATTTTTCGCCTAGTTTTGGCGATTTTGAATTTTTTACTTCCACATGTAAAAATATTGATGTAATTTGATGTAATTTCATGGCTCTTGATGTAATTTTGACAAATTTTTACTCATGGAAGTAGATTCATTCATCAAAAGATGAATTATAACTGAATGAATTAGTTTCCTATCTTATAGAGGCAAGTTGTTCCACTTCCTATTTTCCAGTTCTTAGTTTACATCTTGTTGAAACAGCTCCTAAACTAGTGATCTCAACCTGTAGAGGCATGGGGATGAGTTATGCTTGTCTATATCTTGTAGTTTTTCAGTCATTTTCAGGGTTGGACACTTGGGATTGCTTTGAGCTTCATTGTACATTTCATCTCTGCATTTTGGCAAAGGAATAGACCAGGGTTTGCAACACTCCTTGGGATCCATGTGTCTCTTTGTTTTGATGATGTATTTCTCTCTGTGATTGTAATTTTACTGATGTTTCATGTGTATCATCTTCCTTCTCATTTCTTCTTAAGTTAAACAAACAAGTAATAAAGGTGGAATTCATTAGATTTGTAGTGCTCTACCTTGAGTTTTGTTTAATTTTCTATGTTTTCAACTGTTTGAAGAGGATTATTGAAAGCCTCTTTCCCTCTTCAACTCCTCACCAGTCTGAGCTATCCATCTCATTCAAATTTTAAGTGTCAAAACAATTGCCTTTCTTTCCCCATTCAACTCTCTGCAAAACTGATCATTTCCCAGACCCAAAATCTTCCCTTCCCTTTGATCCAAAAAACACCTTGAAAATCAAATCAAACTCTTTTACATATATACCTAGCGTAAAATCAGCCTTTATTCAAGTCATCTCAAGCCTCACTGATCATTTTTTGCGAGATTGACAAGGAGAGAGCCGTCTCCCGATTTGGTAGGGCTAGCTACCAGATTAAGCGTGGTTTGATGTTACCCTAGACTCTGCCTTCTTTCAGCCTGAGGTAGATTTAGGCAATAATAAAACCAAAAATACTTCATGGGATGTATATAATACCATACGACTAATAAATAGTCACATTTACATAGCAAATTCTAAACGAATGAAAACGATAATAGATGAAATCGTGTAGCTTACCAGGTGTTTTAATGGAAAATTCATGAAGCTGAAGGCATAGAACGTTGAAGAAGCCATGAATCATTAATCAATATTGGAGAGAAAGCCACATAAGAGAAATGACCAGAGAATTTTGTAAACAGTGGAAACCCTAGAAGTAATAGAGACTGATATTTCGAAACCCTAGTGAAATCCTATCTTACACTTGGCATAAATCCATCGATCTTCCCTCAGATCAAGGCCATGATCCGTTGCAATGAAAAAAAATCTATTGATATTAATTACTAAACGTACCAGTGCAGCTAAAACTTTAAGATGAGGATCACGTCCAGTGTATGGATCAGTAAAATATATTTCTTTTTGGGGCTCGAGCAAAGCGAAAGGGAAATCGACTTTAAGAGATCAGTACTATCTCTGCAAAACGAGACTAGTCTCATTAACCCCTGTCAGTGACATAACATTTAAGGGGACGGAATTATTAATATAAATAAGTCACAAATGGTATGGGACATAATTATTAATACCGCTTGTTGATAAGGTAGGGGGGAACCACTTTAGTGGTAGGCCCTATGAGGAATTTAAAATGGATGTATATTATTGCATTGTAAGTGGTAAACAAAAATGTGAAGTTCCACATGAAACTATAGGAGTAAGGCTCATATTTTTAATTTTGGGGTAATAGAAGATAGGCATAATAGAACCCTACCTTTCGATGTATAAATCACTATGTCAATTATCTCTAAGAATGTTTTAGTGTTAGGGGGTTGACATAAAGTTTAAGGTCCTTTTATTAAAGTAATATCAAGGGTTTTATAATATAAATAAATTAATAGAAATGTAATTGAGAAGTAAATGAGATTTAAAAATAGAGATAATAAAATCATATGATATTTTTTTTATAATAGTTATTTGGAATGTGGATTTAAATATATTTATAAACAAAGAAAATTTAGAAAGGAAATTTCTAGGCAACCAGAAGGGACATGGTTATATTTATGTAAAAAAAAAGGTATATTACAGAGATCCACCTATTTTACTAGAGTCATCACCTGATGTCACAGGGGCTCCGATGTGCATGATTTCCACATCAAGAGCCGAAGCTAGTCAATACACATACACAAGTAGTAATGATATTGAGTCCTCGGCCACGACAACCTCTCTAGTGTATGCTGCTTCCCAAACCCCTTTCCTCTACCCCCTAGCTAGTTTCGTATGCCAGCAGGTTTTGGTAATAGTGGTGTTACCAAACATAATGTTTGAAATACCAGTTTGGTATATCATCCCCCCTACTGGCACAGGAGACACGCACATCACTACCACAGGGTTAAAGCCCCTTAGTCCCAAGGATGCCCCACCCATTCAGGAAACTGTCGAAAACATCCCTACAAAGGAAACTTCCATTGCAAAACTGATGATTTCGGCTAAGAAAACCAAGAGAGGAAAGAAGCTGGAAACTCTTGCCACACAACAGGAATCACTAGTTTGCACCATATGTGACGTAGTAAGACACCCTACCCATATCTGCCTAGAGTTAGACAAATTAAAACCGCTCCTCAGCTCCATGGCAGACATCGTGACACCACCTTCCCTTAAAAAGGAACCTGCCACCAAAGGTAAAGGCAAAGCATTCTATACCAATCATGCATGCATTATCTGCAGCAATTATAGGCACTATACCCATCATTGCCCAAAAATCCTGTGATATAGAGACGCCTTTCACGCCATCAAGCGATCCTATGAAGAGGATCCCTCCACCCAGTCATCTGGAGATGAACCTCGTACCATCCTATAACTATAGTAGAAACAACAGACACCAGAAAGACACTCGTTTATATTCCCCTCTCCTATCATACGTTGCACGATGTGCGATGAACGTGGTCTCTTCATCGAATAATGCGCAACCATGGAACTCATCCATAGATGGTATCCTATAGAACGAGTTTACTACGTTGGATTGCGGGCAGCACAATTCACATGTCCTTTATGCGCCGACAACCACCTTTTGGAAAATTGCCACTATATCCCCCGATTCTGATTAGCACTCGCTAGTTTTCATCCAGTTATATTCTGCCTCTCCCAAGAAGATGGCACCAACTCGGAATCCATGAACATCTTGATAACCCAAGAAGATGTGACGAGCAGATCCATCCTATTCTTGTTAGCTGAACAATGACCAATCAGGGAACCCCTAGTTACCCCCAACCGCTCTCTGCAGAAAATACCAACATGTGCATTATGTAAAACGCCCAATCAGGTGGTCGCCACTTGCCCTGATTTAGTAGCGTTACGACACTAGCACCATGCCAGACCACAAAAAGAGCACGACGGGACCCCCATATCTAGGCTATTTTGCCTAGTATGTCAAGGCAAGCATTGCGGACAACATTGTACCTATATCCCACGAGTTCATCCCCTCATTGATATGATTCATACAATAGAGAAGAAACGGGACGATCTTCCCAAACGATATAGAAAGTACATAACCCCTAGACCAACAACCCCACACCCACATTGGCATAATGGGAAAACTGTGATGGCGCACCAACCAAGCATGACCTAGGCCAAACCGAGGATAACATGAGGACTATGAGACCTGAATGACCACTGGGTCAATCAGTGCAAAGAACTAAAGCCCCTCGCAAGAATTTTTCGTGCAGTCTCTTCTCGGCTACAAAGACTTCTCTCTAACCAAGAGAAGTTCATGTGTACCTATTGCCGAATTTGTTCACACTTTCACCATACGATTAAATGTGAACATCTCCCCAAGATCAGAGCGGCAAGAGCAACATTATTTCTGCACTCCCCCAAATAGATAGACGCACCTAAGCCAATGACACAGAAATGGAAGCAGAAGACCTCCTCTTCTACAACAAATCCTATCCAAGTGTCCACATCTGGGACGAAGAGTAGTGCTGGTTCCCACACAATCTACGGAATACCACACCCCTTAAGTTGGTGTGATTTCATACATACTTGCACCAAACACACTAACACAATAGGGAAAAATAAATTTGTAGTTACACATAGCTATGAACCTATTCAGTTGTACATGTTTCCATAATGCAATTTTGAAGGCAAATCTGCCAATGTACTATGGGATCTAGCGATGGACTATAAGATGCACACTAACATGGATAAGAAGGTCCATTCTAACATTGAGATTAATGATCTTAGGGATTAAATCAAGTCATATAAAGTGAATTTATATTTCAAGGAAAAAAAACTAAGAGATCAATTTGATTCTGCTTTTTTATAGAGTTAGAACTAGTTTAAGTTTGATTTTTGATACATCTTTATATGTGAACACGTCTATAATTTTTTCATTTCACTTTTTTTTTAAATGTAATTTTTTTTTAATATTTATTAAGATTCATTGAAAATAATTTTAATAATGTTATTCACAAACTAAAATGTAATATATTTGACATACATAAACTATTCACTATTTTAAGGGAAATGCTTCCATCCATTTTAAAATAAAAATAAAAATAAATCATAGACTATTTCTGATCCAAGATCTTTAGCTTTGAGATGGAATAAATAATTACATGTAAAATTTCATCTTGACCATGAAACTTAAAAGGCAGGAAACAAGAAGAGAGAAGTATATAAAATCATGCAAAGAAGGGCCTACGTCTTCGGGAGGGCCTATGTCTCCGGGCCCTACTCAATTAGTGGGGATGCCTTCTTTCATTAAGTGGAAAAATAAAATGAAAGTACAAGCATCAATTTACAATTATACCCTTATACCTCCCATCTAGAAAATGGCCATGAAATGGAGACCTCTGTTGCAGAAATGGACAACACCATCAGATACCTGTCACCGAGAAGTGTAGAATCCATATAAAATTTGTCCAATTTGGACTCTGGACAATTATGGGTCCTCTAGAAATTGGATCAGATCAATGGTTCCACTACCCTTGAAAAAGGCTTAGGCTTTTGCCACACGCCTCGAACTCCATGCTGCTCCTGGTCTCTCCCCGCACTAGTGAAAAGTTGATTTTTTATATAAAATGTTGGGCGGACTTTACCAAGTCCGTTGTTTTGCACATTGGTGGAGATCTGAATTAGGAGGAGAGGGGTTGGGGGATCAAATCCAACCCCTCTCATTTTGGTTGATCGTTTGTATTAAAAATTAAACAAAATTGGGTGGGCGGGTCTGCTCCAAGCGGCCCGACCCTACCCAACCTCGGTGCCTTTATACAAATGGAGCGTTGTTTTGTTTTTGTGGGTGGGTTTTCTCCTGCGCGGCCCGATCCAACCACCATACAGTTATGTGATTGCATATTTGGTGTGGGTTCCACAGGGTAGCATGGTTGACCACCCGCCCCCCTAAGTTTTGTCTATTAATACATATGTGGATGGTGGGGTAACAAGGTTGGTGGCCCACCACCCCTATATATATATATATATATATATATATATATATATATATATATATATATATATATAAATAATTCAACCATAGGCTCCTTTTAATAAAATTCGGTTTTAAGGCAAAAGAAGACAAATAAATAGTCCCACAATTTCTCCCAAAGTTTGGCTGGAACTAGCCAAAATCCGGTCACCGATAAACGTCCAAATTTCTACCTCCTTAACCTCCACATCAACCAATCAACCCAAAAAATTTAACCAGCTCTAACTTTCACATACGAACTCGGTTTGATGATCCGTTTGCACCATTGCGATTAGAACGACCAGTTATTCAACTTGAAACTAAATTTTCCACATTTCTGCCACTTTGATTTTTGAGCCTTCTCCTTAAGCCACTTGTACTTGGACCTATATGATCCTCCTGCATCATTCCTCCCCACAGAGGAGATTTTGGACCACCAAAATCATTAACACACACATCACACTTCTCGTGTTCTTTCAAAACCACACTTTCAATCACCTACACACAAATATGGTACATCATTTGCAACCATGTACAAACCACACATGACTCAACAACCCCTCACTTTCCAACAATTTGTAACATACACTCATTGTTCAAGGATTACATAATAAGAACCAATACCTCAACTATCCATAAGAAAAGGCCAACATAATTACTTTTACATTTATTCGCAACGCATGATTTACAACTGTGGCCATAACAAATACCTCTAAAAAAACCATATTTTACTTAATAAGGCAAACAACCATGAATGTGTTGGATTCATTTGTTGAACATTTTCACTTGTTAGCTCCCCTATTGATGCTTTCGAATCATGGATCATCAGACACGTGGCTTGTTGGTGGATGACTTTGTTGCAGCGACTACAATGATTCTTTTTCCTCTAGACTTTCTAGGTCACTTTGGAGTTCTTTCCCCTGGTGTTCCTCTAATAAGTGTTCATGGGACCCTCACTATCGTTGGAATTTGAGGAAGTTACCTCATCGTCTGTTGCTGACTGGTCATTAGCTGTGTTGGAGTTTTCTCCAACTTCCTTCCTGACATATCTAAGTCTTGCATGACGAGGAAATTCCTCTACTTTGATGGGATTTACGATGCCTTGGACATTGATGTCGAGGCCATTCCCCTGATATCCCATTCTCTTTAGCATTTTGGACTTGATTCCTATAGTATGTTTTTCAAAAGCAACGAAATCATCACCATGAAAAGTACATGAAATTGAAGGGTTTATTTTTACCTTAGGTTGGTTATGTTGAAAATTTTCCAAGGCCTCGTACTTAGCTTGTAACTATTGTAGTAACCTTGGTTTTTCTTCCTTTGCTTCTTGTAGGAGCCTCCTTAGCTCAGTATTTTCTGCTTGGATGCTTTGGTTGATCTCCTCAAGTTCTTGGAGCCATGCCACACTGAGTGTCCTTTTCATCTTTGGTACAATGTTTGTTGAAATTTTTATTTCATCGCCCGAATCGGAACCCAAGTATATGGGTCCTTCTGTTGCGATCCCAAGGGTTGCAAGCTTCATTTCATCACTAGAATTGGACCCCAAGTCAATTGGTCTACCCCTTGCAAATCCTGCAACTATGACCTTCTCATCTTCCTCTGACTCAGAATATTGGTTTTGTTGTACGGTGGTAGCTATCTTTTGCTTTCCCTTTTTGTCATTCCTCTCAGGTCTCAACTTGGGGTGCAGTTTCCAACAAATTTCTTCATCATGTCCTTCTTTCTCACAATGTGTACAAGAGGGTTATGCATCCCTTCTCTTGGATGTTGCGACTCTTTTTGGGTGGTAATTCTATTAAAGTGCCCTCGTGATTTCTAGATTCATGGCCTTCACACTGGCCCCATCGATGGTAGTAGGCTCAAACAATAATAATGAATGTATTATGTAATAATGTAAGGAACCAATATACTTAGTTACAATCTCCAGTGAATCTAATGGAATGCCCAAATTCAATGCTTGTTTTCTAAAATTTTCAGTGAATTTTTGCACATTTTTACCTCTGTCTTGCCTTAGGTGTTTCCATTCCATTAATGTCTTTTTCTTATATCCCAAAGGGTAAAATTTGTCTCTCAATGCAGAAACAAAATTTGGCCATGAGAAGAGAAGGTCACCCAAATTTTTTCTGCCTTGCAATTTCTCTCCCACTAGACAAGGGCGGTGCCATTCAGCCACCTGGATCTTTGCCTCGTCCTCCTAGATCCGTTGAATCGTGTAGTAGACTTCAATCTACCTAACCCAGTTGTTAATTTTTTCCACATTACTTTCCCCATTATATATGGGAAGATCAAACTTAACATCTAATTTAAAGAAAGGTTTCTTAGCTGCATTTCTTGGACCTCTATGGGAATGATGAGGAGAAGAAGAAGAACCTTTTCTTGTGGAAGGAGAAGTAGGAGGTTATTATCTACCATTTCCATGCATTGAATCATGTCCTTCGGGGCCATTATCCTCCGCTTTCACAATCTTCTCGAGTCTCGCAAACAACTTTTCAACCTTATCTTCCATTGTATATAATACCTTGCAATAGTTGAGCTCCTCCTCATGACAAGAATCATCATCTGCCATGTTCTTCCTTCGACGTGCACGTCCTGCTTTGAGATCAAAGGAATTAAGCTTCCCTTCGCCTCTTTGGATCCTATGTCTGGTTAGCATACAATCATGCAATTCGCATCTATGAAGACCTGCTTTGATACCACTTCATCCAAGTTCTTTAGCTTTGAGATGAAATAAAGAATTATATGTAAAATTTCATCTTGAATATGAAACTTAAAATCCAGGAAACAAGAAGAGAGAAGCATATAAAATCATGCAAATAAGGCAAGAATTTGATAATGGAGTTCGTCTAGGAGGGCCTACGTCTCTGGGCCCTACTCAATCAGTGGGGAGGCCCTCTTTCATTAAGTGGAAAAATAAAATGAAAGTAAAATCATTAATTTACAATCACACCCTTATACCTCCAATATGGAAAATGGCTGCGAAATGGAGACCTATGTTGCAGAAACAGACAACACCATCATATTCATGTACTTGAGAAGTGTAGAATCCATATAAAATTTATCCAATTTGGACTCTAGACAATTATGGGTCCTCTAGAAATTGGCTTAGATCATGGTTCCACTACCCTTGAAAAAGGCTCAGGGTTCTGCCACCCGCCTCGAACTCTGTGCCGCTCCTGGTCTCTCCCCGCACTAGTGAAAATTTGTGTTTTTATATAAAATTTTGGGCAGCCTTTACCAAGTCTTTCGTTTGGCACATTGGCAGAGATCCGAATTAGGAGGAGAGGGGTCGGGGGATCAAATCCCGCCCCTCTCATTTTGGTTGATCGTTTGTATAAAAAATAAACAAATTTGGGTGGGCGGGTCCGCTCCAAGTGGCACAACCCTACCCGACCTCGGCGCCTTTATACAAAAGGAACATTGTTTTGATGTGGTGGGCGAGTCCGCTCCCACGCGGCCTCACCCAACCACCATACAGTTATGTGATTGCATATTTGGTGTGGGGTATGTGGGGTGGTGGGGTTGACCACCCGCCCCCCTAACCTTTGTCTATTAATACATATGTGGATGGTGGGGTGGCAGAGTTGGTGGCCTGCCACCCCTTTTTTTATATATTTTTTAGTTTTTATTCAACCATAGGCCCCTTTTAATAAAATTCGGTTTTATGGCTGAATAAGAAAAATAAATAATCGCACGATTTTTCCCGGAGTTTGGCCAGAATCCGATCTCCGGTAAACTTCCAAATTGTTTCCTCCTTAACTTGCCACATCACCCAGTCAACCCAAAAATTTTGACTAGCTCTAACTTTAACATACGAACTCGGTTTGACGAACCGTTCACACCGTTGCGATCAGGATGACGAGTTCTTCAACTTGAAACTAAGTTTGCCACATTTCTGCCACTTTTATTTTTGAGCCTTCTCCTCGAGCCACTTGTACTTGGACCTGTACGATCCTCCTGGATCAATTTCAATGAGAGTTGATGAAGTTATTGTGGGAAAATGAGAGAGGGAGTAGAAGAGAGAAACACAAACTAATATGTAAACGAAAATAGAAAGATAGAAAGTGTTGAGTATAAGTTATTTACAATGGTATAAACAACAATTCCATCCATATAAATTTCCCATTCAATCAAATTCCAAATTAGTATGGTTTTCAAATTCCACATAATATTCATCGACCAACGTTTTCAACCTGTGATGCATAGTCAATATGCCATGTGTTTACTTACATTTTCCAATGATGCATTCAAATTTCAAGTCACTATATTGGAGTTTCCACATTCCACATTACTAGGTTTTTCAAATTCCACAAAGCTAAGGTATTTATATTGAAAAAAATAGGGCTTTCAAATTTCATAATGATATTTCCTAAGAATGCACACATGCTTCTAAGCCATGCCAAGATAACATCCTAGTTGGCATCTTGGGCCTTGCTGAGCCTAGACACCTAGGAACACATGTGCATTCCTAGGAACCAACAAACATTCATGTGAGCACATGATTCTAATGGCCCCATTGCCACTTTTCGGGTCATCATCTTCATTCGAATGCCCTTAGTGGATTCTCACTTGTTTTTTCAATTGTGCCTAATCCTTCTTAAGGTTTCATTATAGAATTTCTCACAACATTTCTTCATACACTTTATGCAAGGTGTTTTCTCATTAGTCTACATAGTTTATTTCCTTTTCCAAACATGACTTATGTGATTCCACAACTATTTACCATTTTATTTGTGGAAAGGTAGTGCAAGAAAACCCATGAGGTGTAGACCAACCAGTTGGTCTCAATGGGGTTCAGTATCTCCAAGATTGGGGTTCAAAACTCATGGGGAAGGATTGAGGATGAAAACCACTTTAGAGAAAGATATTAACATATCTTATAAGTAACTTTATTTCTCTTTTTCAATTTTTCCTAATTATTTTATTTAATCATTCACTTTTATATATATAAAATACAAATTTGTATTTTATATAAATTGATTCAAAAACTATATAATTAAGTTATTACTTTTTAAAATATTATATTATTTTAAGTTTATGAATTTAATTATAATAAATTTAACTAATTTTTAAATTCTACTTTCAAAGAAATCAAAAACTTATAAGTTGTATTATAATATCATAAATTTCTGTTTTTATATGTAATAACTCACAAAAACTTATAGTTTATTTATTATTATTTTTTTAATTTATCTCTACTTTTTCAATTTAGTAATAATAATTATTAATTTACAATAATTTAAAGGAATAAAAACTTTATAATTCAGTTATTAACAAATAATAATTATATAATATTTATAATTTACTTAAACAGATTTTTCTATTCTTTTACTTCAATATTTATAATTGATATTTAGGGATATATCTCTTATATCATGAACGATGGGCTTTGAATAAGAGTGTGTAGGTTTCCACATACTATTTTGTATTTAGCTTAATCTTGACTTTAAAAATAGATTATTATTATTATTGAAAACATTTGAATCTTAAAATAACCTCTATAAAATAATAGTTTATTTAACTACACATTTTCTAAAATATATTAGTTTTCACTAAATCAACACATATATTATAGATATAAGTATTCTATTATATTACACTCTAAATGAAATTTTCAATAGAAATAATAATAAAAAATAATTTACTATATATTATCAAAAGATTATCGTTACAATATCAACGCTCTACCTTTAATATCAAATAATTATCTAAATGATTTAAAATATAATAATATATTTCTATAAATAAATCAAAACCATTGTTTATATATATTATAAATAAATATGATATATGCACTATATTTTATTTATTAAAAATCACATAACCTAAAAAAATAATATATAAATATGAAATATGCCTTATATATTTTTATTAAATAATACAAAACCTAAAAATTATTAAGGTTATGTCATTATTCTCACAAATTTTACCAGATCCCAGTAACAAAGATCAAGCAAAGCCAAACTTTTCACATTTAACAACTTTATTTTTGTAATTTTGGTAGGACTACATCTTCATCATCATGTCCAATACATATCACCTCGATCGGGGCATAGAATTGAACCGGTGACTTCACATCTAGGAGTGCCTTAACAGAGCAGTCGATCAACATTTATCCAAGACCACATGGACCTTTTACATTCAACAACTTATATATATATATATATATATATATATATATATATATATATATATATATATATATAAAATGTTTTTTAATGTTTTTTTTCTTACTATTTTAACGTATAAAATAATTTGTAAATATTTTTATCATTTATATGTTAAAACTATTTTTATTTGTCTTTTCAAGGTTTTTCCTTCATGCAGTGAATACGTCTCACAGAAAAGAAAAGAAAAGAAAAATACAGAAGATTTTAGTTTCATTATTTTTACCATATACAGATTTCATATAGCTTGCCTATATAATTTCATTGAAAAACATATAAAAATGGGAAAATGAGCTTAAGGCTAAATGGAAAATTATTGTTGCTAAACCCATACATCTCAAAGGGCTAAAAAAAAAAAGAATAAGAAGAGGAAGAAGAAAGAAAGAAAGAAAGAAAAAAGAAGAAGAAGACTCTAATTACACTATTTTTACCATGTACAAATTTCATATAGCTTGCCTATATAATTTCATTGAAAAACATATAAAAATGGGAAAATGAGTGTTCCATAATGCTAAATGGAAAATTATTGGTGCTAAACCCATGTATCTCATAGAAATAATTAAAAAATATATATATACAGAAGATTCTAGCTTCACTATTTTTACCATGTACAAATTTCATATAGCTTGCCTCTATAATTTCATTGAAAACATATAAAAATGGGAAAATGAGAATTCCATAAGGCTGAATGGAAAATTAGTGTTGCTAAACCCCAAAAACAACTTTCTCCAGCTTAGATTCGTGTCTTTGTATAGAATCCATAGGTGATGGAGGTATTGTAGCTGGCTTTTGCCTCAAGCTACGTGCTACGGGACTCGAGGACAAAGGACGAATATTAAACTTAATAACATACATGGTATAGGATAAGCTTTCGGTTGAAAAGTTTTCTAACAATAAATAGTTGCGTTAATGACCACGTCTATCTATGTAAACGGTGGCAAGATGGAGAGAGAGGTGGGCTCAAAAAGTCGTGTAACCATATATTGAGAATCTGCAATCTAGATAAGGGTAGCCCTAAGTGATACAACAAAAATTAAGAAGAATGGAAATTGAAATTCTGGAGGAAATTTTGGTTGAGTGAAACTACTCTTCAACTACGTGTCTAGAAGTTTCCTCCGTGCTATATTCCACAAATGAATTTTGGATTCAAAACAAAATGTCAAGTGCTATTTAATTGCAATAGATGAAGTTGATCAAGCAACTCATGTAAGTGTTTGGAAAAAGAATGCATGTAATTAGGGAATTATTTATTAATGGTTATCGTGATGGGTTGGAATTATTTGTCGAGTTTTAGTTGAAACTATAATGTTTATTTTTTTATATCAACCTTTCTTCACTGCATTAGTTGTAAAGGATTGGAAAATTTTGCCAGAAAAAAAAAATTCTTGCACCATTGGTCTAAATTCGCAACAACCAACAGAAGTGCAATTGGAAACAAATTTTTCTTTTCTAGACTCAGTTTAAAAGCAAACCTGGAGATTAAAAGAAGGGGAAGACATAGTAGACCCTCAGTTGACAACCATTTTGTATTTTTGAATGTTTTGATAAATATTGAGTTTTAATTATTTGGAAAGAATTTTCTATAATTCAAAGAGAATTCTTCATACATTAGTAAATGTGGTTGATATATGAAGAACATATATTTATATTTATTATGATTAATATTAGGATTGTTATGATTACTAATATTATTAATTAATATTATTATTTTTATGGTAAATTAAATTTAATAGCATTATTAATTAATTCATTAAATAAATAATTCTTTTTTATTTCATTCATTAAATAATGAATTAATCCATTAAATTATAATTATTAATTATTAATAATTAATAATTAATTAACTCATAAATAATTAATGAAAAATAATAACAAATAACTAAATTTTTAATATTCTTTTATTAATATAAATAGTGTTAATTAAATATTAATTAAGGAATTGTTTACCGACGCAAAAAAAATAGTCCGAACGATAATTTTTTGCTGGAATATGGTAAAAAAACATTAAAAAATCAAGTAGTTGGAGTATTTGAATCATTTTTTTATGGTGGAAATGGATTTAGCACCATAAAAACCCCTAGGGCACCCAAAATTCTAAAGTTTGGCAATAGTAACCCATATTTTCAAAAAAAAGCTATTGGAATATTTCATAATATTGTTGGAATTTCTTGGTTATTTTGTGGGTTTTTTAGACTACATGACTAATTAATATAGATATTGTTAATTAATATAAATATAAATATTTATTATTATTATTATTATTATTATTATTATTATTATTATTATTCTAAGTGGTTCATGAACACATTGTGCCCGCACACATATGTACTCGCTATTTCCACGATCGGAAAATCTAGGTAGACCCTCCCGAGGGGGTTTGACTGTCGGCCATACATACGAGGCCTAACCCCAAGAGCATCAAGGAGATTTGATCTTGTGACCACCCAATTTGCAAAATTCTTAGTAGCGAGGACTCAACCAGTTGAGCTAACCCTTGGGGCTAATTAACTAATTATTATTATTATTATTTATTGATATTGTTTTATTAATATAAATATTGTTTTTATAAATAGTTTTTAATATAAATATTTATTGATACAAATATTGTTTTTTTAATTATTTATATTAAAAATGCAAGGATCCATATTTAACTCAAAGGCTATTATTAAAAACCCTATTAAAAACACTATACCTGTGAATATGAACTTTTAGATTAATAAACCCAAGTGATTAATATTATAAACCCAAGGAAATAATAAACCAAATGGATTTACACTAAAATCCCCAATGTATTATAAACCCAAGGGAATAATATTAAACCCAATGGATTAATATAGAGGAAAGAATAGGTATTATTAGATCAGATGTTCAGAACAAAAAAGTAGAAGATAAACAAACTGGTACTGGTGAAGTAGAAGAGAAACAAACTGGTAAGGTAAAACAGAAACAATTTGGTTTGAAAGTAGAAGATCAAAAAACTGATGGAAAGAAAAAAAACAAAGGGATTAGTACTAAAAACCTAAGGGATTATAAACCCAAGTGATTTTTATTAAACCATATGATTATATTTATAAACCTTATGAATAATATTATACCTTAGGGATATGAACCGTTAGATTAATAAACCTAAAATATTGATATTATAAACCCAAGGGATTAGTTCTAAAACCTTAAGGTATTATAAACCCAAGGGATACTATTAAACCCAAGTGACTAATATTAGAAACCCAAGGTATATAAAACCTAAGATAAATATTATAAACCCAAGGTATATAAACCCTAAGATAAATATTATAAACCCAAGGGAATAAAAAATCCAAGGGATTAATACTAAAAATCCAAGAGATTATAAACCAAAGGTAATAATACTAAACACAAGGGATAAATATTATAAACCCAAGGTATATAAACCATATGATAAAAATTTTAAACCCTAAAATACACATGGTTAGCCATTGTAGATTTTCATGTTGGCACAATATTTGTCACAATGCGAAATTAGATTATGGTTGACCATGATTTATTTTCATATTGAGACAACCTTTGGCACAATGCGACGTTCGACAATGGTTGAACATGGTTGATCTTTGCATTGAGACAATATTTTTCACAATGCGACGTTGGACCATAGTTGACCATGGATGTCCATGGTTGTCACATTATGACGTTGGACGAAGAGACAATCTTTGTCACAATGTGAAAGTGGTTATTGACCATGGTGGAAAATGGTCGATTTAGATATTGAGACAATGTTTGACATAATGCGACATTGAAACATGGTTTTCCATGGTTGATTTTCTTATTGAGACAATCCTTGTCACAATGTGACATTAGTTGATTTTCATATTGAGAAAATATCTGTCATAATGTGATGTCAGACCATGGTTGATAATTATAATAAACCCAATGGATTTATATTAAACTCAAATATTAATATTATATACCCTATGAATAATACTATACCCTAGGAATATGAACCCTTAGATTAATAAATCCAAGGGATTAATACTAAAAACCCAAGGGAATAATATTATATCCAAGAGATAAATATTATAAACACAAGGTATATAAACCATAAGATAAATATTATAAACCATAATATAAACATGGTTGACCATGACTAACCACAATTGATTTTCATTTTGACACAATATTTATCACAATGTGACGTTCGACTACAGTTGACCATGATTGATTTTTATATTGAGACAATATTTGGCATAATGCAACATTGGACAATGGTTGGTCATGGTTGACCATGCCTATTTTCATATTCAGAAAATCTTTGTCACAATGAGATGTTGGACCATCATCGTCACAATGAGATGTTGGACCATCATTGTCCCAATGTGACGTTGAAACAAGAGACAATCTACGTCACAATGTGACCATGGCTGATTTATGAAATAATATTTCTCAACCAAACCCATTTTCTTTCATGCTAAGCCAATTTTCTCCTTATATAGCACTCTAGGAATCTTGATTCTCATATGGTCATCAATGATCAAGCGGCTATGGCACTATGTTTCATTATCTCACACAACACAAGAAAGACCTTTCCTTTTTCTACTCAGTAACATCTCAGGGATATTCTTCCCTCTAGTGCTCTTCGGGGTGGGAAGAAAGATCCCAATGTGTGGTATGTTTTCTGGGATTTCACTGCAAGATTGATGTTGGTTTCTCAAAGAGAAAAAAAGGCATACTAGGTGATAGGTTCCTAACTTTCCCAATTTGCATGTTCACCTGCACGACCAACCTCTTAAATGCATTGAATTATTGTCTATAATAAGTCAAAGGAGGTGAATGGATTTATTTAAGGCACATACTAAAAAGGAGATGAGATTTGAAGATGTCACTTCACAATATAGGATTTACTTTCCTGTAGGCTCTTTTTCCTCTTTGCACATGGTGGGATCATAGCCTCTCTTGTTCTTTCTGCAACCATATGAGACCATTATATATTATATTTTAACATTAATATTTAATTCTCTTGAGATAAAAGTGTCAAGATTACTACATGGTCCATATAAATATATTTACATCATACATACCATTAGTTGGTCCTTGACATTGAACTCCCCACTAACAATCCTTACTAGATATTTGCATCATTTACACATGGGGTCAATTGTTTAACCTTATATGGATTAACTCGTATCATTATAAAAACACACATTTACAATTTTTACATAGCATGATCCAATTCATTCTAGGTATCATCAATTGTGGTCTAAGTCACACGATTTGGGTTTTGTCGCCGTTACACTCGATTTAGGTTCAAATTTCATAATGAAGTTTGAATCAAGTTCGGTTTTAGGTTTGACTATATACATATGTAGACACATACTTTAGAAACTAAGAGAAGAACTTACCCCTAGGAAGCTTGAAGCTTATGGTAATTTTGGTTGAGCTAGCTTCTGGGCAACAACATGATCTTAGTATGATATGTATGAGTTTGGGCATATAGGAAGCAATGAATTGCAAGGGAGGTTCAAACGTAGTAGTGAGGGAAGCGACGACCTAAGAGGAGGGTTTACATATAGGGAGGGGAAAGTGGATGTTAAAGAGTTTACACTATACATACACATTTTAGTGGTGAGGGATGCTTGAGATACAATGGAGAAATGAAGAAATACACGTCGCCTAAGCGGGTTTTTTTTTCAACTTTTTTGTATTCAAATTAATTCCTAAATCAAACCTACTCTCTAACCTCGATTTTTTATTTTTTATTTTATTTTTCATTAAAATTTGTCTTTGAGGTTCAACAAACTTGGACAAACCTCATCTTCTTCTTAACGTTCGTCTAATTCTGAAATCAAAGGTTCAAGTTCAATGAACCCTGTGACTTAGAATGTGGTATTAAAATGTTTCACTATGCAATTTTTCCAAAGTATTGGTTTACATATTTTCTTTAAACACTAGCTTTATGTGGAGCACAATATATTTCTCCCATACTTCATGGATTTTTTATTCTTTTAACAAAAATGTCTATATTTGTATTAATAAAAAACCATAGTCGAATTGTACGACAAACGATTATAGGATTGCTTTAGCAACTTCATTTAAAAATTGTGATTGATAATTTCTACCCACACTTTACACTGCAAAATACCCATTGGAATTACATTCCAAAATTTCTAACATGAGTAAATTCACACAAATTGGTTACATAACAAGAAACAAAAACAACGAACAATTAAAATAGTATATGAGCTTGGCGTCTTGCTACCATTGGTTGAGATGTTGTTGGGGATTTCTTCTTCTCTACTTTTTTCCTTTTCTAAACTCTGCACTATTTCCATCATCCAAACTTCTTTTCTATTTGGTAGAGTCCTTGTTATTTTTGTCAGTTAACTTTATTTGAGGGGTCTACTTTTTTTTGAGCCCTTAGCTAATTTGACCATATATACCCAATTTGACATAGACTAGGTACCTGAATGAATTTTATTTGGTTTTCTCAAATCATGAGGGATAACTTCCTCAATATTTGGATTTTATATTTTAAGATCTTTTCGAGTTTCATGAGGTATGTGTTTCACTAAAATTGAAGGATTTATAGGTGGAGGTGAACCATTGACATTTGGCACTATCTCGTGATCCTTTGAAGATCCAACCCACCATGTTGATTTATGTTGGTGCTTCCAGTTCTTCCTAAACCCTCTAGGGAAATGAGCTGCAATGTGTCATGTTTCAAAGCAATATTTGTATTGCAAAGAAAATATCACATAGTCTAGCTTCTAGGGACGGGAATAGTTTTACTTGTCAAAAATATTTCTATTGGAAACCCTTTAATAAAATCCATTTCCATGCACATACGAGCATAATTTGAAATTCTATGTCTTTTGGTTTCATGGGAAGAAAAATTAAACTTTGCAAGAGGAGATGCAATGACTTGAAGGAAGGATGGACCCCAAAAATACAAGAGAAAATTTGGGAATCACACCCAAATAGGAGTTGAAGAAAGAATCAAACAAAGGATTGAAAGAGGAAGATGAAAGTAGTGTAGCACGACTCTTATAATACCTATGAGTTCTCATGGATATTGACGAGTTTTATAGAGAGAAGGGTCACTCACATAGAACCTACAGTTTCTACCTGTACTCACTAAAACCTAGCTACCTGCATTGATGTAACAACCCTGGAGAAAATTCCATGTAATAAAAGTTAATAAAGGAAAATAATAACCACGGTTTATGGGACATGTATTCCAAGCTGAATTTTGGGAAAAACATCCTAGTGGGTGTTCAATTTAGTTATTATGGCTAAAGGAAAATGGCAAAGGCTTTGGAATGGAAAAAAGACATTTTTGGCACATTTTTCTATGAAAATAATGGAAAATAGGAGAAAAGAAAGGTGAAAGTTCACAGGTCATTGATTATTAGATAAGTATGAGACCCTTATGCTCATATATGTTGTTTAAGCCTATAGATTACATATTTGTGATATGTTTGATAAAATTCCTGTCATGGCTAGTAAGGGTCCTATCTAGACTTTGTCAAATTTTTTGAAAATGTATCATTGTTACGATGTTATAATTCATCTTTGAACCTAGCACTGAGTTCTGGAAGTGACCTAGGGTCTGGGCTTGGAAATTTGGCTCAAGTCCCAGCGACAATAGCACAGGTTTGAGGGGAAAATAGCCTAGACGCATGCATTCCCATGTTGTGGGAGTGTCCAGAGCCTCCCAGATGCACCCTTTCCCATATCAAGGGATAATTCGAGGGTTTAATGGTATAAAACCTCAGTGGGACCCATGGGATGGTTACTTGAGTGGTTGCGATGGCTCATGGGAGTTTTGTTGCTGACGTAGAAGGTCTGTGTGATGCGTTTCCGTCGATTTCACTTCTTTAAGGTCACCTATGAGGTTGAATCAGATCATAGTAGCCTCTCATCACATGTTTACCCTGGTTGGCTAATTACTTGGGTAGATGTGGGAGGATGATGTTACAAAGTGGTTTCAGACCATGGTTCAACACTTGGACTGGATGGGCATAATGTGTTTGTCATGCATACATTTTAGTTTCATATGTGTTATATGTTTGTGGACTATGTGCTTGTTGTATATGCATGGTGGTAGTCATTGTTACATTTGTGTCGCCATGTGGAATTTGATGGTGTTTTTGTTGGATGTGATCGTCATGAGTGCATGTCAATTATGAATTTGATATGCATGTCAGTGTCTATATATTGTTATGCATGCATTTCCATAGTTGTTTTCCATGGGGTCAGTGTAGGAATTTTTTATCATCATGATGTTGTTGTTAAGATATGATGCTGATATGTTGGCTAAGATAAAGCGAGAGATGCAGATCATCGAAGTGAAGTTGCAACACTAGAATTTGGGGTAAGAGCAGATGTCATATAAGTGTTGTATGATTAGCAAGTATCTTAGTTAATGGATTGTTATATGCATTAGTGTTATATACATGTTTGTCATTTTATTGTTGTTGTGGTTACATGCATGGTATATGCTATTGAATCAGTGTGGTCATATGCACACGTGTCGAATAGGTGTGATGATACTAATGTGTTTTATATGCATTTTTGTTGTTGTTTTACGTTAGTTAACTTGATTACTATGACATATGTTGTTGATAGGTATGTTACATGTTAACTTGTTGTTGTTATATGTCTGTTAACTTGACAATTAAGGTTATTACATTAATATATTGATGTTATATGCATCATGTTAATCTAGATTGGCCTATGAAAATGGTTATGGTTACGATATTCATGTATGAGCCGATATATTTGTGATATTGTGTCGTACTAATTTGGACTGTCTGTGCAAATGTGATTTTTATGCATGAATGAAAATTATTTATGAACTTATGCGGTGAACGTGTTAGCTAGTTATTGTTATGGATATTGTTGTATCTCAAGAAATAATCCCTTGGCTGTGGTAAGGAATCAGTGCTTAAGACATTTTATAAACGTATGTCACAATTACCATATCAAATGGCCTTTGTTTAACACCCTTGGAATTCATTTACTTAATACCCTCAATAATCTAATATAATGAAAGCCTTCACAATTCCATAAACTGTTGATATTTGAATGAAAACAAGAATTGTAAGAGAAACTCAAAATGATATGCTAAAAATACAGAATCTATCACTTTTAAGTTTCAGAGAAAAATCGTGAAGGAAGAGATAACTTAAAATAATATGTTGTAAACAAATAATCTATCACTTTAAAGTTCTATCAGGAGTTTATGAAGCGAGAAGAGATGAGGTGAAGGAGTGCTAATTAAGGTTATTTAACTCTTACTCACAAATTTAATTAAGAGACCGGTTGCTACATTACTTCACTTCATTCAAAGAGGAATAGCCACAAAGTGAAATAGGAAATGTATATGAACATCAACAAGTGTAGGAAACTTGATCTTCTTTCATTAATTTCTAAGAGAATTCAGTCATAAACTAACAGTCATCTGAAGGTCCAAAACTCAGAACCACTTTTCTTTATTTCTATCTACTTAAATACATCACAGTGGTTCGTAACTGCTGAACTTCTTGAAACTATTCGACTACCTAAATTGTTAAGATTATTTATGCAATCATACTTGAGAAAGAAAATTAAAACTAGAAATTTTGTTCATTTTGCTGAATTTGTTGTTGCTGATGCTGTTATGAAGGTAAATCCTCTTTGCGGACAGAGACGATCCCTCTAGCCCTAGGGTGGGTCTAGTAACAAAAGGACACGCTAAAGGATTGCTTCCTAGTTAATGAATGAACAAAAGACATGATAGATTGACCTACCTTGGATCCAATGTTGTCGTCATGGTAGAAAGAGTAGTGGCCTCTCGCTCCTGCCTTGGAAAATCACACTCTTTTCGCTGTCACGTTCAGATACCTGCACATAAGACAAAGAAGAAGAACAACATACGACAGAATAGTTTCATTCACAACTATTAGCCAGTCAAAGAGGGCTAAACATATCGCATCAAATAAACATCATAACACAATAGTGGAACCAAACAATAGTCATGTATATAAATGAATAGAAGGAAGAGTACAATTGATGCTTTGACATCACAGTCTCCTCCAACAGGGTTCAGGCGAAGCGTGTCTCAAATGTTCATCAGGGAATTCGGATGGGATGAAGGCATGGACTCAAGCTCTCTTAGAAGTCATCGACTCAAGCTTCCTCAACATAATTCCTTCTTATTCTATCTTCTCTAGTAGCTTAGCTATAGTATGTATAATTCCCCCAGTTCAGTTAGCTAGTACTAAGAGAGATAGCTTCTTTTATAGAGGAAAAGGAGGAGGTTGGGATCCCTACAAAGGTGGGAGGGAGTCCTATCCTTTAGCAGAGTTCCAAGGTAGGTGGAAACTACTAACTAAAGGAAGGAGACCGTGGTTGATTCAGTTCAACCACTCCCAATGACTCATCCTCGAGGTGGTTGGAATGGAACCTCTGCCTCTATTTTTTTTTTAAATTCCTTAAACAACTTGGTGCCGGTGTCTAACTGGCACAGAGCGCCAACTGGAATGGGCTCTGTTAGCGCTCAAATCTACCTTAGGCTGAAATAAGGTAAAACTCAAGGCAACATCAAACCACGCTCAACCTCGTAGCTAGCCCTACGAGGACGGGAGAGGGCTCTCTCCAGTCAATCTCGATAAAATGAGCAATAGGGTGCGAGATGACTTGAAATGGGAACTGATTTTAGGCTATTAAATAGATATGAATGAGGTTTTTAATAAATGACGGGGTTTTCTGGGCTGTATGGGGCAAAGACAGCAAGAGCAGAGATTTAATCAAAGGCACAGATTATTCCATAAGGAAAGATAGGAGTGAAATTTAACAATTAAATTTGAAATAATGTGGAATGTAAATACTGTTGAAGAAAATTGAAAAGGGCATTAAACAATGAATCCTTTCCAACAGAAGAAAAAACATAAAACATGAACGCTTCTCCAGGGCAGAGCAGCAAGCTGAATTCTACCCTTCTCACTCAGAAGCATTCAAATTGAAATGATTATGAATGGACTGTGAACATAACAAGGAACATATGAAACGGAGAAAAACATATGCCAAATTCATACCACAGGGATCTTATGAAACAGAGCTGCAACTTTCATTAATTCTCTGTCAACAACTGTACAGTAAAACTCTGTATTTCTCCTACACCTCTGCCAGAACTCTCCTCTTACAAATTATTTTTCATACAATAAATAAACTATCTGTGGGATAACAGATCCACTAAAACTAAGGGATTGTTTAATCATTAATAAGAGCTAAAAATCCAACCCCCTATTCTGAAAAGGAACAGCGCTACATTTTCTACTCAAATCTGTTGATGACAAATGAAAGGGCGGAAACTGTAGCTGAAGACCCTTTCGAATCACAACTAAAAACAAAAATAGGCCCCCCAATCTTACTGCTCTGCTGTTGTGGATATCTTCTCTCTAAATTTAGCTTTGACTTTCACCATTCAAATAAAAACTAATTTTAAATAAAAATAGCTTTTGGATTTTTCCTTTTGACCAAGTTACGCCATTTCCAGGTGCGTTTTCTCCCTTTAAACATTCTCAACATACATATGAAAATAAAAAATTGATCCCATAGAGAGTTATTCATAGCGCATTTTGTGTCGATGCCATGTTCATCGAGATGGAAGCAAAGTATCGATTTGAAAAAACAGCCTTTTACGTGCCCGTAGCTCAGGAGGAACACGTGTACACATGTTTTCCCATTTCAGCATCTGGCAGCTCGTGATTTTCAATTTGAAGAAATAATTTTTACTTTCATAACAACAAAACGCCATTTCCCATTTGCGTTACACGTCTGCATTTCAACTAGACAATTTCATGGCTTCTCAATAGATTCCTATGGCAAACAAACAGCTCCAGACTGCAGTGCAAACTGAAGAAAACTAAGCCTCTCCTTGATGTTTTCATCATGATTCAACTGACCATCTAAAGTTTTAGAATTAGGTGTCCTTGTACTACAGGCCATATGCAGCATAGCAACATACTGCACAAGACTGCTTACAACCAGATCAATCAAGTTATGATCGTTAATTAGCTGCTGCAGGCGCATCTATCGAGAAACTTGACCCTTTATCGAGCCATATAATGTCTCATCAGAAACCTAAGTGATGGAATGACAGATTTCCCAGCCTTCACCTTTGCAAGGCATCGTAAAATGTAAACATCTTTTTTTGCAGGATCAACTGAGATATAGTGACCAATGATTTTCAGTAAATGCTCCAGACCCGAGTACTTCGCCAAGTGCTTCTCCCATATACATTATGTTCCATAGTAACTCAAGTAATCTTTCGGCCATAATTCCTTTGTTATCACTTCGTGCAAGTTTCTTCAAGAAGGTAAGGATTTTAATAATGTCACCTGTGGATCGACCCTGAAGATGTTTCAACCTGCCAAAGAGACTACCCAATTGTTTGTCTGAAAATGACCAAGCTAAATCAGCAATGAGGTCAAAGACAATGGCTTTCACCGCATCAAACTGGTCCGGATTTTCATTAGCAGCCCAAATGACATCTAAATGCTCTTCTGATAGTCGATGTTCCAACAATAGAAGCCTCATAATATTTTGGACCTATGCGCCGTGATGGCCTTCTATGCGCCGCGCTGGCCCTCTATGCGCCGCGCTGGATCTCTATGCGTCGTGCTGGACTTCTATGCGCCGCGCTGGCCAGCTCACTCAGTATTTGAATAAATATATGAAACACCAAGATGAAAATGCCCATTATTGAGTTTCCTGTGAAAACCTACAGAACTTCCAGGAATCAGTCTTTTGGTAATCACATGTACAGCTGCGAAACTAGGGAGCAATACAATTACTATTCCCATGATAACAATAATGTAGAAACTACAAGTTGGTGCTAGAACTGAAATAAAAAGTTTGTGCAGCTCAATCATCTTTCCGTGTGGTAGTTCCCCCGACAGTAGCAAAAACATGAACCAGATGAAACATTCTCTCCAAATGGCCACATGGTGAATCCATGTCCAATACTGGATTGTGATTGCCATTTGAAGGCTCACAATTAGTACGATGCTTGTGAACATTGTTGTTCCAATTGTGTATATGTCCACCATTTGTCCATTTCCCTGTCAGTGTACTTAGAATAGCCGAGGAAAACGACAGAAACACAAAAAAGTGCCTGAATAATGCCATTTACTTGCCACAGAGTTACTTTCCAAGCTGCGAAACATTGATTTCCTTGGCCCTGTGTGTAGAGAGCTGGAAACCTCAACCGATGAATTGATTTCACATCTTGGTCAAGAACGGCTACCACACCAACAGGTAATGCTGTAAATAGTACATTGTACAATGATAAAAACCAATCTTGAAATGCTGACTGCCCCGAGAACATGGTCAATGCATTGCAGAAGAAAATGGAAAACCCAAAGATGAATTTCTTGTAGAAAAAGTATTTCACCATGAATGAGATCCGATTATAGCACTATCCACCATGAACCAAAAGATGTTGTTCAAGAAAGCGAAACTGTGCTATCGAAAAATCTGCTGCCATAGATGCCTGTTGCCCTTCAACACCACTAATACCAACACCAATACTTTCTTTCTGAATCATACCAACATCATTTGAACCATTACCAATAGCTAAACAAATTTATGGCCATCATGGCGTACAAGTTCTGTCACGAGTGCTTTCTGTTTTGGAGAAACCCGACAACAAATCACAGAGTCACACTGAAGAGCTAATGTTAGAAACATTTGCTTAAGGTTGTTGTCCAAGAAAACAAGCCCAAGTGACATTCCATCAATAATAATTGCATGTGAATCTTCTTCTTTATGAACTATGGCTGCATCCAAAGCACCTTGCCCTGCTGAAGACTTGAGCTCAAGCGGTGTGAATTGACTGCTGGCATTGCCTTTATGATATTCTGCCCTAGCAGTGTGTATACCACTAATTTTATGCCATTTTTTTGCAGGGTTGGTGGCATATCCTAGCAAAGGATAACCAGGGCCACCTCTGAACTCTTCAAGACTGAAAAACTTCAATAATTACATATTTGAAAACACATTTTAATGATTTCTTCTTCAAAACATGGTTTTGAAGAAGAATCAATCTCGCATTGATAACCATCTTGAAATAGAAACTCGCTGAACCTTCTTCTAGCCTGTAGGCATCATTCAACATGTTTGAAGACCAATTATAAGACCTTGACTCTGAAATGACTCTTTTCTGGACCACAGTAACATCAATGACTGCAAATGACGAGAAATGAACTTTGGAGAATTTGATTCTGACAAGGGACTGACATGACTGAATCTAACAGGCTCAGTGTTAAATTTCTCGGTCGACACGAGGGTGTAACTGGCTACTCGCACCAAGGAAAAAATAGGGACTCT